>JAJJWW010015920.1:0-53207 GCA_023531295.1 Papaver armeniacum | reverse complement strand
CCGACAAGCTTCATCAATGCTTTCACTCATAACTTTCTTGTATGACGTCGTATTTACGTCATTCTTTCACCGGTGGCTTCGTCCTTTCATTCACTTCAACATGATGAGAAGAAATACGATATTTGAGCGAGTTTCGCCTCCTTTTGCTCCAATGACTCCAAAACACCTATAAAACCCAAAAGCAAACATAAGATACATAATTTACAAGAAAAGTAGCAAAGAAAGCATAAACTATAGATAAATATCAAGGTGTTTACAACACCTATCAAATTCCCCCACACTTAGACTTTGCTAGTCCTCGAGCAAATCAAACAGAACAATTCTAAAACATACATACAACTCCGTGTCGTCGAATCTATGGTTACACTTAGCATGTATAACAAGCCTTTGAACCCCTAGGTGTCCCTAGTGGACGAGTTTTAGTCTCGTGAGGGTTTACTAGAGATATACCCACAAAACCTGCGTTTCCAACTTACTAGTTCTCCGAAATGATAGCATCCAACGCGCTAAGAAGACATAAAGATTCCGCACACTAGTCATAAGAAGTTAGACATATATATGAACACAATCTCATCCTTAAAAGTTGAGAGAGAAATAACCATCCCTTATCGAAAGAATCCAGGTTCGAGAGTGATCGAAAGTCTTGACTCTGCCTCACCAGAAAGGGTTTTATGAAGTTTCTCTCAATAATAAATAACTTTTTATGGGTCACACATGTGTCCAGGTAGGAATGAAGAGAGAAATCCTGCGACACGTTGAATAGTAGGAAGGAAAAACCCTTCGAATTGTTTTGAAAACCCACATCTTTTATTCATTTTGAAAACCCTTTTTTTCTGACGATCTCTAAGAAAGGAAATCAACCACTTAACGAAGGTGGGAATATGCTTACTTACCTCGTTGTCCGTTCGACGTGCAGTTAGCACCACTCTCACAGCGTCCATAGAAACGTCTTCGAAAATCTTCAATCCTTGTTTTCATCTTCGTCTTCGGTCTTCAACTCTTGATGATAACTCTTGAACTTTGTAGAATCTTGACAATGTGATTCTTTCATCTAATTCCTTGTTGCTTAAAACTTCATTGAAATAACAAAACTAAAAACAAACCAAATATGATACAACACATTTTTTTTTATTGAGACAAGAAAAATAAAACAAATACAAAATGAAAACAAAACAAAATAATAAAACTAATAATGAACCTAACAAAATTTTCTCTTGTCTTTTTTTTTTCTATTTGTTTTTTTGTTTTTTCTATTTTTTTCACTTTTTTTTTTGTAGTAGTAGTGAGACAAGAGAAATAAACAAACTAAAAATAAAAATAAAATAAGTACAAATGGCCATCTTGAACTCTCATCTTGATAATCTTCGCTCTTGTACCTAAGTCTTCAACTTGTAAAAATTCTGCTCCTTGTCTTGTTGCTTTACTTGAATCTAAAATCTGCTCATTTCTGTACCGTTGTTTGTAAATCTTGAGCGTGTTCAACTTTCCTTCGAATTTGTGATGCTCCGCTTGTTGATGATGATGGTGTTTCTATGGACCTGTTGCTGTAGAGAGAGATAAAGTGGATGGTGCTAACTACGAACAAGATTACAAGTGGTATGTAAGTTAGCAATTCGATGTCACCCTCAAGATTGATAAAATAGCACTCAAGAGATCAAAATAGTTCTTCTATTTGTGGGTGGTTGGGTAGCTCGCCATTCTACCCAGAATTTACGTACGGTGACACACACTCTAAAAGCACATATTTAGACACATACAAAGAATTGAAGGTCGGTGCCTCACATGATGTAATATGGGTAGTCTCCACTATAGGGGATCACAACTCTAATACTGAATTCAGTCTGCACCTCATTTGCCACTGGCATGGTTAAATCCAACTTTAACTCTCATACAAGTAAGAAACCCGATCACGTTCTCTGTCATCTTTAAGTTCAGTCACTCTTGTGAGAATTTCGATGTAAACTTAGCGACATTTATACTATGTGAATCTAAACTAACTACAAGTTGGAGTTTTTCATGCACTAATTCATACAAAAGTTGAAAATTTATGAAAATTTTACAATGCAAATGCTTAACCACTCCCCCACACTTAAACTTTACATTGTCCTCAATGTAAATTTAATCGTCCACGAAAGTCAAGGTGGGAAATCTTATAATGATATGCAATAGAGCTGGCAAACAAGCCAAACCCGCGGGTTTGCCCGTCCCGTCCCGTAAAAAACCCGCACCCGGCTCGGCTGTTGTCTAAACAAGCCGGGTTAGGGTTGGAGAAATGCCGGCTTGTGAGTAAACGGGTTAACCCATCCCGGCCCATAAAAACGCGGGTACAAACGTGAACCCGTTAACCCCCACATGTGTCCCTCCAAATACCCCCACTTGTCTCTTCGCCTCTTATTTTCTTTCATTACAGTACCAGTCAAATAGTTAATGAAATAAGAAAGGAGAAAGAGACGAGTTTGCTAGCTGTTTTAAGAAAAAGAAGAAATGTGCAACTGTGTAATTTATTTCTCACAGGTTCAGGTCTTCTCTATGTGAACCAAGTCTCAAAACCGGCGAAAGCAATGGGTCTGTTTGAATTTATTTTCACCTGATGCTATTGTTGAGTTTAGAGAAGGTTTACAGGGAAGAAGAGGAGAGAGTTGTATATACTCAAAACAAGTTACAGTGAATTGATTTCATCTGATGCTACTGCTGATTTGAAGTTAGATAAGTGAATCAGATCTATATATACTCAAAACAAGCAAGTAAAATCGAACCCACCTTGTTTTTGCCAAAATTACATGTTTAATTGTGTTAATTTTGATATCGAAATGCAATTTTATTTCTAGGGTTCATAAGATATATGGTTTTTTCTGTTTTGTATATTAATTAGGGTTTATAATCGAAATTGAAGATTTTGAATGATTTTGGATAATCGTAATTTATGCACAGAAAGCAAGCCAACAATTCAGTTAAAAATATTTTGGACAAGGGGGTTCTAGTAATTCCCAAATTCCTCATTCTCAATGAGAGTTGCATATTGGAATGTCAGAGGTTTGAGGAGACTTCAAGCCAAAGACAAACTTAGGAGTTTAGTATGTGATTTCAGTCCTTCATTATTATGTGTTGCTGAACCAAAAGTTAAAGCTTCTGGGAGTTTTTTGAGGCAATTAAAGCTACCAGGTATGAACAAAATGATAATACATAATTCTAGTGTTACTTCTAAAGGGAATATATGGCTTTTCTGGCATTCATCTTTATCAACTCCTTCAGTTATTTCCAGTACAAGACAAGCAATTACAGTGCAAGTAGGATAGGTTTTAGTTATTGGCATTCATGCTGCTTGCCTAACAATAGACAGAAGAGAGTTATGGGAAGAGTTGCTTTCAATAAATGAATTACAATTGCCCTGGTTGATAATAGGAGATTTTAATGTGGTTTTGAGTTTTGAGGAAACAAAAGGTGGTAGACTACCTTTAAGAATTTCAATGCAGGAGTTCAGAGAATGTTTAAAGACTTGTAATTTGGTGCAAGCACCAAAATCTGGGGTACAATTTTCTTGGTGTAATAATAGGGTTGGAAAAAAAAGAATATTATGTGATCTAGATAAAGCTTTCTTCAACATGCAATGGTTGGAGAAATATGAAGGGTGGAGTTATAAAGTAATTGTAAGAGGAACTTCTGATCATGGAGCTTTGTTAGGTGGATCAGTTAATATTGAAAAGCCAAAGAATATTCCATTCAAGTACCAACCTGTTTGGACAACTCACCCTGGATTTATGAAGGTTATTAGTGATTCTTGGAAGGAAGAATGTTTTTGCAATCCTGCATTTAAATTTATGAGTAAGCTTAAAAGGCTGAAGATTATCTTAGGAAATGGAATTGGGAAATTTTTGGTGATCTGAGAATTAAAGTGAAAACCACAGAAGAAAAAGTTCTTTCAGCTACATTAGATTCATATGCTGATCCAGAAAATATTGAATTGTTGGATAAATTGGTAACTGCAAGAGGGGAGCATGATTTAGCTTCTCAACAATATAATGAACTTATGAGAGCAAAATCAAGATCTCAATGGGTTAAGGAAGGTGGAGCAAACACTGCATTTTTTCACTCTACTATGAGAATAAGAAAAGCTCAGAATAACATATCTGAATTGGAAGATAATGCAGGTAATATTATAGCTGATCAAGATCAAATTTCAAATATTTTAGTATCTCACTATCATAAGAAGTTTGAAGAGAAGCTAGTATCTTTTGATGAAGATTTATTTGATGTCATTCCAAAAGTATTATCTTATGAGGACAATCTTATCCTTGATGCTGTTCCTTCTCAAGAGGAGATTAAAAAGGTAGTTTTTAGCATGAATGCAAATAGTGCTCCAGGACCAGATGGGTTTTCTGGTATTTTCTTTAAATTTGCTTGGGAGGTGGTTGGACTGGAATTGATTGAAGCTATTCAATACTGCTGGAGTAACAAATTTATACCAAAGGGCTTCAATTCTAATTTTTTTATTTCTTCTTCCTAAGGTTCAAGGTGCCAAGAGAGCTGAGCATTTCTGACCAATTGGTCTTGCAAATTTTAGCTTCAAAATCATCACTAGGATTATAACAGATAGAATTGGGAATGTCATTGGTAGACTAATCTCAGAGCAACAAGGAGCTTTCATTAAGGGCAAGAACATTCATGAAAAAGTAGTGTTGGCATCTGAATTAGTAAATGAACTTGATTGTAAAAGGAGAGGTGGAAATGTTGGGCATAAAATTGATATTACACAAGCTTATGATTCCTTGAGTTGGAATTTTTTTTTTGAAGTTATAAGAAGATTTGGTTTTTCTGATCTTGGAATCCAATGGCTAAGGAAGATATTTGAATCAGCTAGAATTTCAGTTCTTGTAAATGGTGGACCTTGTGGTTTTTTTGAAGTGGGAAGAGGGTTGAGGCAAGGAGATCCACTCTCTCCAATTCTTTTTGTACTGGCAGAAGAAGTTTTGAGTAGAAACATCACCAAGTGATTGTTGTCGTAGGTGTCAAAAATAAATTACACTTTCTTACTACTCAAAATATATAATGAAGCAAGGGCAAGAAAGGATCGTTCCCACATAGAGGACTTAGGTTATCAATATGTTTTGGTTTCCTAAAGGTAACAAAGGGGGTTTTCTGATTTTTATAAACTAAAAGTAAAATAAAGGCAAATAATGAAAAGTAAACAAATCAAATCAAGTAGAAAAGATATTGGTTAAGGATTCATCATCATTCATAAACATGCTTTTGTCATAATAATTAGAATTAATATTTAATCTCTCATTATCAAAAGCCCTAGGATACCTTGATCGCAAGAATATTCCGCTAATTTCCTCTTGTCACCAACAAACGCATTAAAAGATGCGAGTATGAATTCTATCTAAGAGAACAACCTAATGTGTAAAAGCACTAATCAAGTTTAATTCCCTAGATGCATTAGGTTCTATGAAATCAGGCCAATCAAAGCAATTGAACGTGTAAAAGCACTAATCCAATTTAACAAAGGTTATGGTTCACATATGATCATAAGAATATATCACTACAAACTATAATCATATTTATGCTACTTGCAATCAGGAATTATCACTTTTGCGTATAATAATCCTAATCTAGCAATAGATATGCATGTGAGTTCTACCAATTTGCAACTTGACAAAACAAATATTCAGATATTTCTAGTGAATCATAATCGATAATATTGAGACAAACCTAATGTATCAAACAAGAAACATGAATCGTGAAATCAAATTAATCCATAACCAAAAGAAAACTAGGTGCTCATATTCATGGAGTTCATAACAAGAATAAAGAGAAAACCTATCATGTTGTAAACCCTAGAACAAAAGTAGAAAAAGAGATCCTAGAGAATAAGAAGACTTTTCTCTTTTATAGGTGTCCAAGTAGTAAAAATCCCGTGCATTCTATCTCTTGCCAATCTGTTGCCAAAACTTAACCAAGTCTGGCCTTGAAGCTGAGCCCACAAGTAAAGCCCAATCAAAACAAGTCCATTTGAGTCATCTCACCTGAATCGGCGGGTTAACTCGCCTGAATCGGAACCCAGCCAAGTTATGGCTGTTTTTGTGTAGTTTCCCAGCCAAAATTCATTCTTCACCCCTGCACAGTCCTAACATACATCTAAGTTATTCAATTTCATTTTCCCATTCGCCTACAGAGCTTCATTCATTCTCTCGCAAGCAACAATAGCTTCTTCTCTTCATTAGACTCAAAGTCCTCTCGCAACCCACACATTCATGGAAGCATATCAGCACCAGCTGCACATATTAGCTCCTCTTACTGCGGTCATCAGAACCCATTACAAAACTCATTTTCTTCAATTGCACCACTCTGCAACGCAATCTTCTCAATATCATTCTCTGCAACAACACTTGCTCAGGCCACTGCATCACTGCAGATTCAACTTCAAATGGCAGCAGCTCACCATGGCCAGCATACAGTATTCAACTTGTACCCGTTCATCTCATACTTGAACTGCAACGAACTTCGGCTTCCTCCATGAGCATCATTCTTACCATCTTCTAGACATTAAACCAATACCGCAACACTGCCTTGCCTTCAACCTCAGTTCCCGTTCAGATTCCATCGCCAGCACAAATCACAGCAAATTGAAGTTCAACTCATCTATGTCTCTAAATCGACAACCACAGTACCATTAGCTCAGCCAATTCATTACCATGAATGCAACCACCTATAACACGGCTAACTCAGTCACCGTACAACCTCCCTCACTTGTCTTGCGGTATCCACCTGTAATTCCATCAACTGCAATGTATTGAAACCAACCTGCAGTACCAGCTGAAACTGCAGCAATCAACAACACCATCACTTGTAACTTCCATCTTTCTCCATCACTGCAAACCAACATCAACTTCTTTATCTTCTATGAACTTGAATGCCACCAGAACTGCAGTCTTCTTTAAACTCCAACTCTAGCTCACTTGCACACTGCTACATGACTTATTCACAGCCAACCACCACAATTTAGCTTCTTGCCTTAATCCTTTACAGCTGCACACTATCCAACTTCCATTTTCAGTACTACCATTTCAGCTTACAACTAGTAACACTGCCATCATCCAATCTCAGTTCAACCGCCACTGCACAACAACATCAGTGATAGCTCATCTCAACTTCAAACACCACCAGAGCAGCAAAACCCACTTCCTTTGCAGTAACATCCAATACCAGCCCAGCTCTAACACCTTGCATATTTGCACATTCTCCATTTCTAGCCACAACAACAACCAGTTCTAACCATCTTTGTCATTAATCATCCACCACGGCAGTAGTATCACCAATAGCATCTACACACATATCTCACTATAATTCTTCCAATCACCAACCGCTTCACCTTTTACATAATGATGAGAAACAATGGCAGCTTTCAATGTTCATCTCTGTCTCGACTGCCAATGAACGTCCTATCTGCCAAATAACCACAAAAACTCGAGCCACTTATGTCATGTTCTTTCCTGTATACAAACTTCTCATTAAAACATTGTAGTTCGAACCCTGATAACCCAAACTCATGGCTAGCTGCTGATGCAAAGTGGACTGGTGCAATAATACTCACTCAGGCATTTTATCAAGCACTAATTGTGTGTTCTGGTGATGATGCAGTCTTCAGCTTGATGTAGATTCTTAAGCTCTCAATATCTCCTTCCCTGTAATGCATTCATTCTCATACACAGCCCATCAGTTCAAATCATTGAACTCAGAAACACACATTCAATCACATTATTCATCATAAATCAAAGGCAATAGGTTGTCTTCTTCACCAACTTTATTGGCATAATAAATCAACCAAATTCCAATCCGATGCAAACCCATCTTCTGATTATAGTTCACGGACTCGATAAACCTGTCAAATCTCTTTCATTTGCTCACTGCAAATCGATGACAGAAAGACTCCGTTTCTTCTGCGTTCTCGTCTGAAAACTCAACCCCAAATCCTTACATTACGTAACCATTTCTTCTGTGCCTGTGCCAAACTCGTATAAGCTTCTCAATCTCAGTCTCTGAGCTTGGTTAGCAGATGGTGAGGAGTTGGTGCAGAAAGACAGAGCCATGTGCATAGAACTAGCACTCTGTATAAGAAACTGGGACATGAACTGAATTAGGGAGAAAACATCGACCTAGATTTTAGTTATAAAGGAGTAAGTGTCCCTTAACGAACTGTAGCCTGTCTTTAGCAATTCTGTCAGCAGGTTACCCCTTATCCTCGACTGGGCTCCAAATAACACTTGCCTATGAAATGACAGTGTTGCTCCTTTTGCACGTGTTTCTTCTTCTTTTACTCCAATGACTCCAAAATGCCTATAAATGAAAACAAAGCGTAATATACAAAAAATACAAGAGAAATAGTTAAGAAAAGCATAGGAAATCGATATTCAAAAGATGTATTTTAGGCTTCGATCACCAAGCTAGTGCAGGAAAGAAAAATGCAGTCAATGGTTAGCAGAGGTGGTTGTCAGCCAACTCATTTAATGTTTGCAGATGATATCTTTATATTCTGCAATGGCAACAAAAGATCACTGGAGAATTTAATGAATTTGATAATGAAGTATCAAGCTAACTCAGGGCAAGAAGTTAATAAGAGCAAAAGTAAGTGTTTTGTGGGAGGAGTTACTGATAACAGAAAACAAGAGATTGCTGCTTCCCTACAAATGGAACTCTCTTCATTTCCAGATAAATATTTGGGGGTTATTTTACAGCCAGGTAGAGTTAAAACCCACCATGTATGGGGAATGGTTGAGTTAATAATGCAAAAATTGTTAGCAGGATGGATAGGCAAGATGTTAGCTTTTGCAGCAAGATTAACACTTGTTAAACATGTGTTATGCAGTTTACCAATATATACAATGGCAGTGTATAAATGGCCAAAGTCTGTTATACAAGCTTGTGAAAAGATCATAAGAAACTTTCTATGGTCTGGGGATCCAAATGTGAAGAAATTGATTACAGTTAAATGGGATGAAGTTAATGCACCTATGGAGGAAGGGGGTTTGGGTTTAAGAAGACTGGAAGTAATGAATAAAGCTCTTCTTTTGAAACTTTTGTGGAAGATTGAGAATGCAGATGAGGAATGGACCATTTTTATGAGAGCAAATTATAAAGATAAGAAGGGTGAGTGGATTAAATATCATAAGCAACCATCAATTTGGCCTGGTATTAAATGGGTTATATCTGAGATGGATGAAGGTAACAGATGGATTGTGGGAGATGTACACAGAATTTCTGTATGGAATGATAAATGGATCAAAGATTATGCTTTAATTGATAAACATGCTGAGGACCAGTATATAAAACAACATTCTGAGTTAAAAGTCAAGGACTTAATTCATAATGGTCAGTGGCAAATTCCATTACCAGTGCTGCAGTTTTTTGATGTTAGTGAATTACCTATTCAGAAGCATGGGCAAGATAAGAAGATATGGAAAAATGACATGACTGGTGCATTTACAGTGGCTGGTGCAGCTCAAATGGTAAGGAAGAAATATGCAAAAGTGAGTTGGGCTAAACAAGTGTGGCATCCTTGTATTCATACATATACTTCTTTTAATTTGTGGAAGATTTTGAGAGGGGCTTGTGCTACTGAGGAATCAGTCAGGAAGAAGGGATTTCCAACTGTGTCTAAATGCTATCTTTGTGGAAATAATCAAGATACAATGGATCACATACTCTGTTCTTGTTGCTTTAGTGAAAATATCTGGCTCTGGTTGAGCGGAATCTTTCAGTGTATCTGTCCAAAAAGCTTTGATGAAGTTTTGGAGGTCACAAAAGGAAAAAGCTCTGTTATAAAAGAAGTGTGGTATAATTGTGCATTTAATACAATGGTTGAACTTTGGTTTACAAGAAACTCTGTGATTTATGATGTTGTTGTACCTGATGTGGAGAAATTCAAGCACAGAATAATGAGAATTACAAAGGAGTGCAGATTAAGGATGAGAGGTGAAATGTGGGGGACAATGTATGACCTGCATATTCTCTTATTTTTTGGTATTTCAGGGGTTAAAACCAAATCTGCAAGGGTGATTCGGTGTTTCTTCAAGCTACCAAGTCTTAACCAAGTTCTAATATGCTGTGATGGAGCTTCCAAAGGAAATCCAGGTGTGGAAGGTTTAGGTTTTGTTGCAAGAGCAAAATCTGGAGAATGCATTGGATCTGCTTCAGGTGGTTTAGGTGTGGCAAAAAATTATTTGGCAGAGGTTATGGCTTTAATAATTGCAGGAGAGTGGGCTGTTAGTAAACATCTTGTTGAGGTATGCTTTCAGCTTGATTCAAAGGCTGTTTTAACTGCTTTTTCATGAAATAACCTGCCACGGATTGTCCAAAGTAGATGGGACAGAATAATACAACAGATTCCCTTTTTAGAATTGAGACATTCATACAGAGAAGTTAACTTCTCTGCAGATGCAATGACAAAGAAGGGTGTTGGGTCGAATAGGGGTGTGGTTCTATATTATGATACAAAGCCTCAATTTCTTGGAAGACTGGATAATGAAGAGGATGTTTACTTCAGATTTACTTAGTCATTTGTATTCTGAAATTTTGTTTCTCTGTTTTTTCTTTTTAGTAATGGGCCTGGTTTTTGGCGATTTTGCGATAAATGGGCCTAGTATGTTAGGCTCATGGTTGTAATTTTGAACAATTTTTGAGTAATATATTTCATGATTTAGAAAAAAAAATTGATGTAACAATGGTTCAATTAGGGTATACTGAGATTGGGTATTTCTTCCTGATTGAGTGAAATTGAATGAGATAAACATGATATGAATTATAATTACATCATGAATGAATGAAAATTGATGCCTCTGTATGAACTCAGGTGTTGGTGGCGGTGGTTTGCAGTGATGGTTGTGTACTTGTGTTGTTGGTGTTTGAACTCAGGATTTGATGGTTGATGTTGAAGAAGATAGGAAAGAAATAGATGAGTAGTTCAGATAAGAAGAGATGGGGGTTTGATTTGAATGGGTTTATGTCGGTGTTACCAGCCAGAAATGGAGGAGGAAATAAAGGTTAAGATTGGGTTTGTGCTAGATTGGGATTTGGCAACAGAGTATATGAGTTCTTGTAAGGGTTTAGACTTAAAAATGAAAGATATTTTCGAGATTTGGATGATTGGTGGAGGTGGAGGTGGAGATAGCTATGTATTCTGCTGGTGTGTGTAGCCAAGATTACCAAGGGGTTCTGGTGACGTGAATCTGAGAACCCGAGATGGGAAAATGGTGGTGTTGCAGTTGCAGGTGATTATCATGGGTTGTTGTTGTTGGTTAAAGCTTAAACAGGAGTCCTTGTAAATTTATCATAAATTAAGTGAATTAATTTTTAATTTTATTTTTAATTAAACAAGCCAGGTAACCCGTAAACCCGCAAGTGATAGGTGTAGAATACACCGTATTTACTATCTAGAGTTTATGCTTTCTTTGCTATTTTTCTTGTGAATTATGTACCTTACGCGTGTTTTTGAGTTATTAGGTACTCTGGAGTCGCACGGACGAAAAGATGGAGAAGTCACCCAATTGGAGTAAAAAGGGCAAATTATCATTTCATGGGCGAACACTATTCGGAGCCCAAATCAAGGTTAAGGGCCAACTCTTCTTGGAGGAGTACTAAATACATATCAGCCAAGGTTAAGGGGTTACCAGATGGGTGGCCCTTATCATAATACTGGGCGTCAATAACAACCCTATCTCATTACTAGGGTCGAATTGAAGAAATCTGGTCTTATTTCCTTTCTCCTTTCTTCTTCACTGCCCTAGCTCCGGTGCCATGGGTTCTGGTGGTTCTTCACGAAAGCTGTTTGTCAAATCTTCAGGATATGAATCACACAAGAGAGAAATCAGTGTTTGGCAGACTCATGGATGAACTCGAGTTTGAGATGAGAAATTAGGTCAAAGAAGTTCTGCTGCAACTGATTTGGTAAAAAGGGGTTTTGATGTGTTCAATCGAATCAAGGAATTAGAGTTGAGAAAGGGGAATCGGTGACGAAATTTGGATGGGGTTCGTCGTGAATTGGTGGCTTCATTAGCATTCGGAGAAACCAGTGAAGATTGAAGAGAGGGTTTGAATTTGAATGCGTTAGCAGAGTGGGGAAGAACATGAATCAGATCGAGACTGAGGGTTTTGCATCTGTTACGATCAAGAACACGAGAGGAAGGAGTACAGCTGCTAAAGTTGGAGTTGCTGTTCAACTGAGGCTTGAGATTGAAGAACAAAGATAAGCTGGTGGGTTTGATTCGATTTGAAGGAGGCAGGATTTGATGCAATTGAAGTTAGTGACTATGCTTGAAGTAGTTTTGCAGTACAGGGAGGACTTGGAATTGCCGAGATGTAATCTGGGTCTGGTTATGCTCAGCCTTGCACCTGCAATGAACTGAGGTGGTGATACTGTGGAGATTTGAATGATGGAGTCTATGAATTATGGGTTGAGTTTGTCGTCGATTTAAGAGATGGAATGATGGTGTTGCTGATGATGCTGGTTATGTAACTGAATCAATGCAATGGTTGGTGTGAGGTTAAGTTGAATGCAGCTACAGAATATGGAGTTGTCGATCTGGTGCAGTTGCAGCCATGACAGGTTAGGTTGAGCTTGAACTACAAGGAGGAATGAGTGTGTTTGAGGTTGCAATACAGGGAAGTTATAGGCTAGGTTGCTGGCAAGGTATTTGAGCAGCTGGAACTGGGGCTGAGATGAAGGTCAGGTGGAAGAAATGGTGATTTTGTTGTTGGCCTGAGACTGCAATGGCTGGGCTGAAGAGCAGGTGGTGTTGGCATAAGCTTTGAATTGACTGAGCTGGTTGCAGGTGTTGTGCAGTGCAGAGCAGCAATATGAACTGAGGTTGTGTTCTTGCTGTAGGAGATTACCAAGGAGAAGTGGAGGTGATGCTGTTGCTTAACTGGGAATGGCAGTGAACTGAGAAGAATGAAGCAGGAATGGCTCAATATGAGGCTACAAGGGACTGAATGAGTCTGATGTTGGCAGTGATGAAATATATGGAGCAGCAAGGCCAAGTTAGTGATGGCCTGGATTGTGGTTTGCTGGGATTAGTGATGGGTTGAGATGGTGCTGAATTTGAAAGAAGGTGGAAAGTGGTTTCGCAGGGATGAATGGCTGCAAAATGCATAACCAAGATGGATGTGAAGAAATCTTGCAGGGTGATAGCCATCATGGCTGGGAGAGATGCAGGGAAGGCATGGCCATCTTGGCCGTGACTACTTTGGCCTGTGCAAAGTGGCATGGCTAGGACCAGTCAGCCGACTCAGCAACTGACTCGGTTCTGATTCAGTGACTTAGACCTTGACCCGGTCAATAGTTAACGACCGTTAGTCAATAGTTAAGTATAACGGAATCTTGACGGAATATTCCATCAACAGAGGTGTATTTTCAGGTGGTCGGCGGCGACAAATTCCGGCCAAATTCCGGCCACAATCCCAGTTTTCCGGCGACGACTTTTGGGCAGAATTTTCACATGAGTTTTTCTCACACATGGGCTTGGTGGACCACTTGGAGATGGATTTTGAGAAGACCTAATATTGGAAGGAGTATCCTTTATGGAAATTTGAGAAACATATAAAAGAGAGGACTTTTATCTTATATTTTTTACTAATCTTTTTGCCTCTACTTTGTTTTCTAGGGTTTAGAACCATGAAGTCTTTTCTCTTTCTTCTTGTTATGAACTCCATGAATATGAGCTAGAGTTTTATTATTGGTTATGGAATAAGTTGGATTTCCAAATATGGGTTTTAATTCAATAAATTAGTTTTCTCTCATATTATCGTTTATGATTTACCGTTAATATTGTTACATGATTTGAATGCTTGTTAGTCGAGTCGCGAGTCGATTGAGTTTGCTTTCATCTCTCTTGCTAGATTAGGGTTATTATACGCAAAAGTGATAATTCCGGATTGCAAGTAGCATAAATATGATTATAGTTTGTAGTGATATATTCTTATGATCATATGTGAACCATAACCTTTGTTAAATCGGATTAGTGCGCTTTCCACGTTCGATTGCTTTGATTGGCCTAATTTCATAGAACCTAATGCATCTAGGGAATTAAACTTGATTAGTGCTTTTACACGTTAGGTTGTTCCTTTAGGTAGAATTCATATTCGCATCTTTTAATGTGTTTGTTGATGACATGAGGAGATTTGCGGGATATTCTTGCGATCAAGGTATTCTAGGGTCTTTGATAAAAGTTGAGATTAAAATATCAATTCTAGTTATTGTGTTGAAAACATGTTTGTGAATGAAAACGAAATCCATGACCAATACTTTCTCATCCTTGATTACTTGTTTACTTTTCTTTATTTGCTTTTATTTTATTTTAGTTTATAAAATCACAAAACTACAGGTGTTATTTATAGGGAACCGAAACAATTTGACAACCTAGACCTCTCTGTGGGATCGATCCTTTCTTGCCCTTGCTATATTTATATTTTGAGTAGTAAGAAAGTGTAAATTTATTTTTGACGCTTACGACAGCGATCAAATTTTGGCGCCGTTGCCGGGGAGGCAGCGGTTGTTAATTGTTTTTGGTTTCTTATTTTTGTTTTTAGTTTTTGTTTTATTTTTCCTATTTTCTGGTTTTTAACCTTGGTTTAAGAATTATTTCAGGTGCTTATTTCTATGGAATGAGCATATTGGAACGATGGATACGGTTTTCAACAACCTCAACAATATGACAACTACCAATTCCATGGGTATAATCAAAACCAATTCATTGGTTATGACCAATATTCCATGGAACCTTATGGTTTTCCTCAACAACCTTATGTGTGTGAACAACCACAAGGATGGGAGGATTCTTATGCTCGGGAACAAAAAGTCTCCAACTTTATAGACAAAGTTTCCACCTTTTTACAAGAGGAATTTCAAAAAGCTAAAGAGACTACAAACGAGCAACTCCAAGAACTTCGTGAAGGTATTGCTAGCTTGCGAAGAGGCATTGATCAATATAAGGAAGATATGGATAATTCTTATGTGCATATGGTTTGTGATGAATATTTGATTGATGCTAATGTTGAAAAAGGCCAATCCTTGGACACTTTCGTTGATAATTGTGTAGTTAACTCAACTCTTGATCGTAATAATGATCATTCACCTATTCAAAAGGATGAGTTAGAGATTAGCAACACTAAATTCAGCGAGGAACCATCTTATGTTGACTATGATAGTGACGGTGATTATGATACATTGCTTGAAACAACTCATGGTGACATCTCTGAGGAGTCTTTTTGGGATCAAGATGAAGATGAAGAGGAATATGATGACACTTGTGTAGATTACTCGAGCATTGATCTTAATAATGATCAAGAGCCTATTCAAAGGGTGGAGCTTGAGGATGATGCATTTTCGAGTGTTCTAAAAAAGTTTCTTATGATAAAATTTGGATCCGCAAAAGAGTATGTGCCTTACAACAAAGAGGAGTGTGTTGAGAATGAGACCGGTTTAACCAATATTGTGGAAGACCCAATTGAGCTTGCATATGATTGTAATGATGATGTTTATGTCGATACTTTGGTTAAGGCAGAAACGGACGAAGAATGGTTGCAAGGTTTGATAGAGGACCATGATATAAAAGAGGTGAATTATTCACTTGAGTTTTTCAAGGATGAAGAGGATTCCGTGATACAAGAGATTGTGCAAGGTTTATCTAACCCGTTTCCTATTGTTTCTTCTCCTTTACCTCTTATTGGTTTGAATGTATGTGCTTCGAGAATATTGTTGAATGACTTTGTTTCTTGTTTTCCGCCATTAGAAATACTTGATTCTCATACTATGCAGGTTTTGAAACAAGAAACCGTGGAAGTACCCAACTTCTATATTCTTTATACACTTCCAAGTGTGGACAAGAATAAGTGTGGGGGACGCTTTTATCGGTTCATAGCTTCACTTTTGATTTATATTACTAATATTTGTGTGAAGCTAGTGTTTGCAAAACAGGTTCTATGGAAGGATCCTCAACTTTTCAGATTGTTGGTATATGGACGATAATAAAAGAGTCGGGCTGACGACTTTAAACCAAGCGCTAAATGGGAGGCAACCCATAGGTTTTGTATTTTAGTCCCTTTTATTTTTTGTTTTTTATTGTTTTCACATCATATTTGCATCCCCATGTTTAATTTCATTGAGTCCGGAATCTATCTTAGAAGAGAATTATGATGAATACCTTTTCGTCAGAAAAATTCCGACTGCGCGTAGTTCAGTCCAGAGACCATAACTGTCAGACCGTTTATCAAAACACTGTGAAATTTTGACACTGTGTAGAAAACACGTAGGTGAACAACTTTTGTGAAATGGAGTTTTTCCAAATTCCTTACTAATTTGCACAGTTTTTGCGTTTTATCTGCTGTTACGTCAGAATTCAGAACTTTCGATTTTACACATTGAGGACAATGTGAAGTTTAAGTGTGGGGGAGCATTTATATGTTTGTATAGTTTATTTATGCCTTTTAAAACAAAAAAATGAGAAAAATAGAAAAACCAAGAAAAAATTGTGCTTTTTGAACTCCGAAATCTAGAAATTTGTGCCTTTAGGATGACACCATTAGTGGATGGAACCATTTTGAATGCAGGAGTTGAGGACCATTTAACTAAAAGGGACGAACATAGCTCATGAATCATAAATACCATGATAGTTGTTACCATATCTCGGAATATCACCATATCGCATTCTATTTTTATTTTTCCATATTTATCTATTGTTCTCTAAGTGCTTTGGTGGGTCACTAAACATCGACGTGTTATTACTGCTAGGATGAAATAGAGTGATTGAGTTACTAGAAAAAGAGAAAAAAATTGAACAAGAAAAAAAAAATGAAAAAATATATGAAAAGAAAAAAAAAGGAGACCGATCAATTAGACCAAAACGGAATAAAGAATGACACTTGGGAATAGCAGTATGTGTGAAACGTAGTCCCTGTCTCCGTCGCCTAAACAAGCGTGGAATGCAGGATCCAAGGCAACTATCATATACGTGTTGACAAGGAAGCATGCGCTTGGATCCAAAAGATCTAATCATGCCGTCTAAAAAAAAAAAAAGAGAAAATTGGATCCAGTTTGATCCAATCATATAAAAAAAGAGAAGAAATTATTATTGTGTTGAATAAAGTCACTCTTGGTTCTCTTGTATATGCCAATTGATTTGATGTAGCATTCAGCACCAAGTAGCTCAATCCAATAGGATTAGGTTCATCTTAGCAGTGACCTTCAGACAGGATATGGGAAACATCGAACACTTGTGAACATTCGCCAACATCTACATCTTTATCCATCTTCTTAATCTTTTCATTGTGATTGTGGTTTGTTAGTTTCCGAGTATTGTGGCTTGTTCGACTATCTAATTAGAGTTTATTTACTAATAATTGAATTGAATTTGCAAGGTACCTCCTCCTGTAGTCATTTTGGATTCGTTCATTGATTTGTCACAAATAGACGGAGTTGGAAATATAGGTTTTGTAGGTATATCTCTAGTAAACCTTCACGAGACTATAACTCGTCCACTAGGGACACCTAGGGGTTTAAAGGCTTGTTATTTATGCTAAAATTAACCGTAGCCTCGACGTCACGGAGTTGTATGTATTCGTTTTAGTTTTGTTTTGTTTGATTTGCTCGAGGACTAGCAAAGTCTAAGTGTGGGGGAATCTGATAGGTGTAGAATACACCGTATTTACTATCTAGAGTTTATGCTTTCTTTGCTATTTTTCTTGTGAATTATGTACCTTACGCGTGTTTTTGAGTTATTAGGTACTCTGGAGTCGCACGGACGAAAAGATGGAGAAGTCACCCAATTGGAGTAAAAAGGGCAAATTATCATTTCATGGGCGAACACTATTCGGAGCCCAAATCAAGGTTAAGGGCCAACTCTTCTTGGAGGAGTACTAAATACATATCAGCCAAGGTTAAGGGGTTGCCAGATAGGTGGCCCTTATCATAATACTGGGCGTCAATAACAACCCTATCTCATTACTAGGGTCGAATTGAAGAAATCTGGTCTCATTTCCTTTCTCCTTTCTTGTTCACTGCCCTAGCTCCGGTGCCATGGGTTCTGGTGGTTCTTCACGAAAGCTGTTTGTCAAATCTTCAGGATATGAATCACACAAGAGAGAAATCAGTGTTTGGCAGACTCATGGATGAACTCGAGTTTGAGATGAGAAATTAGGTCAAAGAAGTTCTGCTGCACTGATTTGGTAAAAAGGGTTTTGATGTGTTCAATCGAATCAAGGAATTAGAGTTGAGAAAAGGGGAATCGGTGACGAAATTTGGATGGGGTTCGTCGTGAATTGGTGGCTTCATTAGCATTCGGAGAAACCAGTGAAGATTGAAGAGAGGGTTTGAATTTGAATGCGTTAGCAGAGTGGGGAAGAACATGAATCAGATCGAGACTGAGGGTTTTGCATCTGTTACGATCAAGAACACGAGAGGAAGGAGTACAACTGCTAAAGTTGGAGTTGCTGTTCAACTGAGGCTTGAGATTGAAGAACAAAGATAAGCTGGTGGGTTTGATTCGATTTGAAGGAGGCAGGATTTGATGCAATTGAAGTTAGTGACTATGCTTGAAGTAGTTTTGCAGTACAGGGAGGCCTTGGAATTTCCGAGATGTAATCTGGTCTGTTATGCTCAAATTTTTGCACCTGCAATGAACTGAGGTGGTGATACTGTGGAGATTTGAATGATGGAGTCTATGAATTATGGGTTGAGTTTGTCGTCGATTTAAGAGATGGAATGATGGTGTTGCTGATGATGCTGGTTATGTAACTGAATCAATGCAATGGTTGGTGTGAGGTTAAGTTGAATGCAGCTACAGAATATGGAGTTGTCGATCTGGTGCAGTTGCAGCCGTGACAGGTTAGGTTGAGCTTGAACTACAAGGAGGAATGAGTGTGTTTGAGGTTGCACACAGGGAAGTTATAGGCTAGGTTGTCTTGGCAAGGTATTTGAGCAAATGGAACTGGGCTGAGATGAAGGTCAGGTGGAAGAAATGGTGATTTTGTTGTTGGCCTGAGACTGCAATGGCTGGGCTGAAGAGCAGGTGGTGTTGGCATAAGCTTTGAATTGACTGAGCTGGTTGCGGGTGTTGTGCAGTGCAGAGCAGCAATATGAACTGAGGTTGTGTTCTTGCTGTGGGAGATTACCAAGGAGAAGTGGAGGTGATGCTGTTGCTTAACTGGGAATGGCAGTGAACTGAGAAGAATGAAGCAAGAATGGCTCAATATGAGGCTACAAGGGACTGAATGAGTCTGATGTTGGCAGTGATGAAATATATGGAGCAGCAAGGCCAAGTTAGTGATGGCCTGGATTGTGGTTTGCTGGGATTAGTGATGGGTTGAGATGGTGCTGAATTTGAAAGAAGGTGGAAAGTGGTTTCGCAGGGATGAATGGCTGCAAAATGCATAGCCAAGATGGCTGTGAAGAAGTCTTGCAGGGTGATAGCCATCATGGCTGGGAGAGATGCAGGGAAGGCATGGCCATCTTGGCCGTGACTACTTTGGCCTGTGCAAAGTGGCCTGGCTAGGACCAGTCAGCCGACTCAGCAACTGACTCGGTTCTGACTCAGTGACTTAGACCTTGACCCGGTCAACAGTTAACGACCGTTAGTCAACAGTTAAGTATAACGGAATCTTGACGGAATATTCCATCAACAGAGGTGTATTTTCAGGTGGTCGGCGGCGACAAATTCCGGCCACAATCCCAGTTTTCCGGCGACGACTTTTGGGCGGAATTTTCACATGGGTTTTTCACACATGGGCTTGGTGGACCACTTGGAGATGGATTTTGAGAAGACCTAATATTGGAAGGAGTATCCTTTATGGAAATTTGAGAAACATATAAAAGAGAGGACTTTTATCTTATATTTTTTACTAATCTTTTTGCCTCTACTTTGTTTTCTAGGGTTTAGAACCATGAAGTCTTTTCTCTTTCTTCTTGTTATGAACTCCATGAATATGAGCTAGAGTTTTATTATTGGTTATGGAATAAGTTGGATTTCCAAATATGGGTTTTAATTCAATAAATTAGTTTTCTCTCATATTATCGTTTATGATTTACCGTTAATATTGTTACATGATTTGAATGCTTGTTAGTCGAGTCGCGAGTCGATTGAGTTTGCTTTCATCTCTCTTGCTAGATTAGGGTTATTATACGCAAAAGTGATAATTCGGATTGCAAGTAGCATAAATATGATTATAGTTTGTAGTGATATATTCTTATGATCATATGTGAACCATAACCTTTGTTAAATCGGATTAGTGCGCTTTCCACGTTCGATTGCTTTGATTGGCCTGATTTCATAGAACCTAATGCATCTAGGGAATTAAACTTGATTAGTGCTTTTACACGTTAGGTTGTTCCTTTAGGTAGAATTCATATTCGCATCTTTTAATGTGTTTGTTGATGACATGAGGAGATTTGCGGGATATTCTTGCGATCAAGGTATTCTAGGGTCTTTGATAAAAGTTGAGATTAAAATATCAATTCTAGTTATTGTGTTGAAAACATGTTTGTGAATGAAAACGAAATCCATGACCAATACTTTCTCATCCTTGATTACTTGTTTACTTTTCTTTATTTGCTCTCTGTGGGATCGATCCTTTCTTGCCCTTGCTATATTTATATTTTGAGTAGTAAGAAAGTGTAAATTTATTTTTGACGCTTACGACAGCGATCAGCAAGCTTTACCCGTTACGAGCACGGGTTGATGAAATGACGACCGGTGAAAAATATCAACCCGCAAGCTTTGGCCTGTGTTAACCCGTACCCGTGTAACCCGTAACAAGCCAGCCCTGGCCCGCCCGTTTGCCAGCTTTAATATGCAACAAGAAAAAATAAATACAAAACAAGAAAAGGTAAACAAGACAAGAAAAATAAAAGATAAGAGATACAAAACCAATGGGTTGCCTCCCATGCAGCGCTTGGTTTAAAGTCGTCAGCCCGACTATCTCCTCACAAATTTCACTCCCCATATACCAACAATCTGAAAAGTTGGGGATCCTTCCATGTAACCTGTTTTGCAAACACTCGCTTCACACAAATATTAGTACAAGAAAATAGAAGCGAAGCTATCAACCAATAAAAGTTTCCCCCACACTTATTCTTGTCCACACTTGGATGTGGAAAAAGAATATAGAATGCGGGAACTTCCACGGTTTCTTCTTTGCAAACCTGCATAGTATGAGAATCAAATGTTTTCAATGGTGGATATCGAGAAACAAAGTCATTCAACAATATTCTCGAAGCACATACATTCAAACCAACAAGAGGTAAAGGAGAAAAAACAATAGGCAACGGGTTAGACAAACCTTGCACAATCTCTCGTATTACGAAATCCTCTTCATCCTTGAAAAACTCAAGTGAATTATTCACCTCTTGCATATCATGATCCTCTATCAAACCTTGCAACCATTCTTCGTATGTTTCTGCCGTAACCAAAGTCTCGGCATCAACATCTTCATGACAATCTTTTGCAAGCTCAGTTGGGCCTTCCACAATATTGGTCATATCGGTCTCATTCTCAACATACTCCTCTTCATTAGACTCAACCTTGTTGCAAGAAAATTCTGTAAAGCACTAGTTTCATCATACTCATGTACCTTTTGAATAGGTGTTTGATCATTATAAAGATCAAGAGTTGAGTCAACTACATTAGTGTCATCAAATATCTCCAAAGGTTGGTCCTTTTCAACACAATCATCTTCATTTTCAGACTCACCATAATAAGAATCTTCATCGGTTTCATAACCTTTATCCCGACGTCGTTTAAGTTCCATATGAATGGTCATACTAATTTCATTGAAAAGCTCTTCCGAGGCTCCATCATCTTCCAACTTGTATAATTTCTGTGTAAGTTTCCTGACGTTCACACGCTTACCACCGCTGACTACAATAGGTTCTCTTTCCCATGACTCATCCCTTTGAATGGGCGAATGATCATAACTACGATCTGGAGTCGGGTAAGAAAAAGTGTTGCAAAAATTGGTTTGTGTGACGTTCTGTCTATCACGGTCAAGTTGGTCTAGTCTTTGTTGCATGTCTTGTAATCCATTCATAATAAAATAATAAGTCAAGGCGCTAGGGGAATGGCTCACCAGCCGGCCAGTCATGCCGTGACCAGTACCACGCCCAAATTCTACATTTTATCATATTTTATTATTTTCCTTGATCCCATGAAAATCCTTTCATTTGAACAAATATCCTTCGTTTTGAGGAAATTCCTCAGTTTCATGGTGTTTCCTTCACACTGAGGAAATAATATAAACTTAGGAAAAATATTGTGGGGCCGTGATTATTGGCCAACCGGCCATGCCTTGATCCCGACCGGCCCCACACCTCATGGTTCCTCATTATTTTATTATTTTTTCCCTAATCTCATGAAAACTCCTTAATCTCATGATATTTCCTTGATCCCATGAAAAATAATATAAAATTAAGGAATCCCGTGGGACCGGGCCATAGCCGGCCGGTCATGCCCTAGCCGGCCCCACACGTCTTATTTTATTATTATTATATTTTTCATGTTTCCTTAATCCCATGAAATTCCTTGAATTCATGATGTTTCCTTCAAATTATGAAAATTCCTTCAAATCATGAAATAATACATAAAATTAGGGAAAACTCACGGGACCGGGCCCTAGCCGACCAACCATGCCCCGGTCCCACACGTCCCTTATTTTATTATTATTATTTTTTATGTTTTCCTCATCTCATGGAAACTCCTTGATTTCAACAAAACTCCTTGGTTTTAACAAACTCCTTGGTTTTATGATATTTCCCTAAAATCATGAAAACATAATAAAATTAGAAAAAATACCATGGGACCAGCCCCTAGGCCGGCCGGCCATGCCTTGGCCACAGCCGGTCCCACACTTTATGATTCCTTCATTATTTTATTTTTCCTTCATCTCATGAAGTTTTCATGGTTTCAGCAAAAATCTCTGATTTCTTCATATTTTCTCAAAATGTTGCTCAAACGCACACCAGAAAATATCAAAATTCTCATAACTGAGATACGAACACTTTGGTGACGTGAGCATGTTACCTTGACCAACCAGGGTTGGCTCTTTGGATTGCAAGAGGTCGGTCCCATGTATTTTGACAATTTTGACCTAATTTGCGCAATTGCACGTATTAGGTCCAAAACTCTTCCAAACAACTTGGAACTTCATAAGACGATCAATATTCGATCCCGTGACTACCCAGGGCCGGTTTCATGACCTCTTGGTCGGTCCTTCACATCTTCATAATTAATTAGGTTTTATTATCTAAGGTTCAGACGAGCATTATTTTAATAAATGATTAAACCAGCATTTAATCATCCTTTCATCAAATCAACTGGTCTTCAGGAGACCTTGATATTTGCTTACGTGAGCATCTGGGCGCTATATGGTTGATCCATAATCCCATGTATCCGGTCCCTTCTTCGCTCCGTGGTTAATTTTCAATAAACCATCAGTTAATCATCCATTGATCAAATTAGGGTTTTGAGTCCAAGGTTCATAATTCCAGATTCAAACGCTAATAATTTTACGTTGATCCCATGATCAACATTTTATTTATCATACTCGGTTCAATTGACAGTATCTTATTTGGTCATGCTACCAATAATTCATCGAATTAGCAACATTTGCTCAGATGAGCAATATTTGCTCAAACCAAGGAATATTGGTTCAACTATCAATATTCAACAATTCATCGAATGAGCAATATTTGCTCATGTTAGCTTATTCACGTATTATATCTCTGTCTCAACAGACATGTTCAATTCATGAGTCTCAGAATATTTCCAAATCACGTTCGACTCAACAAAACAAGGACTCATCGTCCCATGAAGTCATGAAGTCAGCAACTGACTAACTAAATACACGTCTGCCTTGCAAACTCCACAATCACACGAGACATCAATCGTGTTACATGGGGGATATTAACTAGGGTTTTGGTCTGGCAGTCTACGGCACGTGTGTTCATACACACGATGAGAATGTGAGCAAGTCGTGCAATCAGTTGAAAGAGTTAACAAAGTAGTGGATGGAAAATCAACCAAGTCTCCGCACGTTGAGCAACTGGTTTTAACACGATTTCCACTTCCCCATTCTTTGATTCCATCAACTGTCACACTTCATTAGATCATGGTATTTTCAATTCCAGTAATATAAATAAATCTCTGAATCATGATTGAAACAAGAGAATCTCACGTCAATGATTGGATTGGCAGAAGTTCATACGTCCCAGTCTACCACGTGCAGTACCACCATCTTTGTTGCTAACCGAAACCAGCTCAACCACAGCAGTCATTAGAAAGTGTTAATCCTGTTAGAGCGCTGCTCGGTCAAACTCGCAAGCGTTGCTATCTCAAGCTTTTTTGTCAAGTTTAGTGATCAAAACTATAAGTCTTGATTTCTAGTCTACTTATAGCTATGTCTCGGACTAGGATAGAATGTGTAGTTGATCTTTAGACTTTACGACGTTCATCAATTGAAGACGAAGAACTACTAAGGGGAGCTTGTGGAACTTCATCAACAAAAAGGTATGTGGAGACTGAAATTCATCTATCACTCAGAAGTCTAATTCTACTCTATCTCCTATTTGAGACAAAAGTAGTATAGATATATAGACTTTGTTTATACACATTTGATATTTCGAGCTGAGTTTAACTCGCTTACATATTTCTCGAAATATGTGTTAGTAAGCTTTCACTTTAACCAAGTTCATATTATATTCTTGACGAAAGTCAAGAGATGATCATGTGAAAATCGCCTGGTAACATCTTACATGATTTGTCTGAAACAGTCATTTAATGTAGACTCAGAATATTTCCTATTGATCATTCGATCACTTGAAAATTACTTTGAAGCTAATAGTTTGTGTGAGACAGCTATTGTCGTCTTCTAAGAATATTTCAATGATTGAAATGGGAGTTTAGAACTATTAACCATGATTGGATTATAAGCACAATATGTGTACTTACATATGTGTGATCCAAGACCGAAACTTAGTATGCGTACGGTTGGTCAGGTGAAGTCCGGGAGCTAGAGTATGCGTACATGTATGCGTACGGCGAAGTCGGTTGAAGTCCGGACTCTGGGTACTGTAGTATGCGTACCTGTACGCTTACTGGTTTCAACTGAAGTTTGGAAGTGTAAGATAGTATGCGTATATGTTTGCATACTGGCGAACACAATCCAAGTCCGGCTACTTAGGAATGCGTACCCGTTTGCATACTTGAGTGGGTTATGTTCTAGAATCGGTTATGTCATGAACTAATACATTTATATAATAAAGAATGCAATATTTTGCAAAGCGTGGCTATAATGTTCATGAATTGATTCGAGTGAATCAAACCGATTTTGCTTCAATTGTGTCTTGTATACTTCTATGAGAATATAAACAATTGAACAACTCTATAACTAGTTTCATTTGAGTCATTTGAACTAGTAGTGGTTAAGATGAACAAGGTTGATATGAAAGTGTTCATATAGCTAACTTCGGTGAACTATTGTTGAGCCAAATAAGTGTACACGTTTAGGTACGATTACCCATATCTAAATGAAGGTACATTTCATTTGTGTATAACAAGATAAGTCCGATCTAACGGTTGAAAGATATTAGCTTGAATCTAATCAGAAGTTCATCTAACGGTGAATATTGATTGCTTTGTTCCAAAGCTATCAAACCTGATTTGAAGACTATATAAGGGAGAACTTTAGCAACTGGGAAACCTAATCCCCACACCTCATGTGTGATACTAGTTGCGACTAGATTCGATTCTCTTTTAACATAGGTTTTTCCTAAAACCATTATAGGTTAACGACTTGAAGACGTCATTGGGATTGTGAAGCCAGACCCAACCATTTTCTCTGTAGTTGCGTGTTCTGATCTTACTTTACACTATCGTGATTGAGTACTATCTTCTCTAAGATTTGCTCGAGATTTATCTCCAATAGGTAAGATAAAAAGAAGTCACAAACATCTTCGTCTCATCGTTTGTGATTCCACAATATCTTGTTTCGCTTCCATACGATTAAGATTATTGTGAGGTGATTGATATTACTAGGTTGTTCTTCAGGAATATAAGTCTGGTGTATCAATTGGTTTCTGTGCACCTTGATTTATCAAAAGACAAAACAAAGCTCGTAGGTATTTCTGTGGGAGACAGATTTATCTATTTCAATAGACTTTTCTGTGTAAGACAGATTTGTTCATCAAGTCTTCGACTTTGGGTCGTAGCAACTGTTAGTTGTGGGTGAGATCAGCTAAGGGAATCAAGTGCGTAGAGTCCTGCTGGCATTCAGAGACGTAAGGAGCGCAATTGTACCTTTATCAGTGTGAGATTGATTAAGGCTCTACCCATAGCCTTTTGTAGATTTGTCAGCCGACCAGGCGCCTTTGGCTTTCCCTTAGCCTTTTTGTAAATTTGTCATCCGACCGAGCGCCTTTGGCATTCCCGTAGCCTTTTGTAGATTTGTATTTGTTCAAACGGCCTCTATGGACCCTTGATAGCATGGTACCCGAAGCACGTTACTAGATAATTTTTTTTTGCATAACCGATCGTGATATTCAAGACAAAATGATATTGATGCTTAAAATTAATAAGGTGACAACCTAGGCATGCGATGAGATGGCATGTGTATTTCATGAATGACAAATATCAATATTCAAAAAAAATCTTTAGATTAGATGCCTCATGCTTTCGATAGACTAAAAAAAATCTTTAGATGAGATGGCATGTGCACATAATCCACAAAGAAATCTATTTGATCTTGTATACTAGTGAAAAGTGTAAGGTAGAGAGATTATTTTGAGGTAGCATGAGGTAAACATATTCAAGATACTTCTACAGGAAATGGTAAACGAGCATGTTCATCACGCCTTTTCATAGTAACTCGTGCCTTACAAAATGCAATAATGTGTTATGGTGTATACATATATCCTCAGAGCATTGGATAGCATACTGTTCGAACTTGATCATATACTAAACATGTGGGCATAGTTGCATTCCTGTGTTAAGCGCACTTTTTACAATACATTGAATGGTAGTGACCGAACGAGACTTCCCAATAAATTTTTTCATGCTAGACAAAACACGCAGCCGGACAGATGGGAAAAATTCATTTTGGTACATGCGATTCAGCTACATTGTTGTAATCACCATACCCGCGCTGCAGCTATATGCCGATCTCGTGATTTTCCTTGACTTTATGGATCTTCCAGATTGCAAGAAGGCGATGACACGACCCCTGTCAATGGTGTAATAACCTATGATGCAACTCCATGCTCGGCAGTCATGTAATAATCGTGAGTTCGATTCATAACTCTTCATGCTCCTTAAACAGAAGGCAGGCACCCCTTTTGCAGTGAGTAGCAGATGACCAATTGTAGTAGCAGGCAGCGTAGCGTCATAGTTGGGGCCAAGCCGCGGGTACATTACAATAGCGTGATCGTCCTCTGATCGTACTGATCTTCAAGTTTTTCAGTTTAGACTTCCGCGCGACCTTATAGCAATGCATCTGTTGCGATGCCAATTCCAAGTTAGCTTAGTTACCTTAAATGGCTTTCCTATTTTTAGCTTGCTTAAAATTCTTAGTTTCGTTTAAACTCTATTTTTAGTTTTATTTGTTTCACAAGTACGAGAAGATATAAATACTTCTCTTGAGCTGTGTTAATGGCAAGAATTAATACAAGAAACACTTCTTCAATCTCTTCTAGTCTTCTTTTCCTCTTCTTAATCCTCTTATTCTCTTAATTCTTCTTCTTATTCAGGTTCTATACCTATTTCAGTTACTTAGTCCTTGTGTTTTGATCTAGAACCCTAACATCTGGTTCAGAGCAGGTTTATCCTGTACCAATTTTTACACCATTTTTTTTCCCAATGACGTACACAGACGATTTTTCTAAACTACAACAGAGTATTGATGG
The DNA here is from genome assembly GCA_023531295.1 of Papaver armeniacum. Taxonomy (NCBI): domain Eukaryota; kingdom Viridiplantae; phylum Streptophyta; class Magnoliopsida; order Ranunculales; family Papaveraceae; genus Papaver; species Papaver armeniacum. The sequence goes on along the minus strand of JAJJWW010015920.1, from coordinate 25,276 downwards.
TGTTACAACCAAACTTGATACACTGGTTGAAACTATCACCAAAGATCGTGAGTTGGATGCAGCTGCGGTTAAGAAACTACGTGCAGAGGAAAAATCAGCTAGAGAAGACGATAGAACTAACCGTAAAATTGATCTCGCTAAACATGAAAAATCTCTTACCACTGGCTTAACTAAAGCTTTTCGTGATGTGCGTACTCATTCCTCGTCTGAAAACAACAGACGATATTTCTCAACCCAATAACAATCGTAATACCCATAATAATGGTGGTGGAATTCTTGACACCCCCCCCCCCTCGCAATCCACCAGTTCACCTGAAGTTTGCTTCTTTTGATGGTGATGACGTTGATGGTTGGTTATTTCAAACTGAGCAATATTTTACTTGGCATACTATTGCTAACAACATGAAGGTATCACTGGCTGTTGCTCATCTTAAAGGGGATGCTAATGCCTGGTTTCGTTGGAAGCGAACTACAGTCGTCAACTTACAATGGCCACAATTTTATTCTCTGGTGCGTGAACGATTCTCTCCTGAGAAGTTTATTGATGCTAAAATGGCCATTAGCACAATTACACAAAAAGGTACTGTTAAAGAGCATATTCATGCATTTGAACGTCTTTTGAACTTTATTGATTTTTCTGAATCACACTTGATTAATCTGTTCATCCATTCCTTAAAACCTGAGATTGGTTCTGTGGTGAAGTTATTTGAACCCACAGCTCTGGCTTCAGCTTTTAAGAAGGCACTTAATTAGGAAGACGTTCTCTTAATATCCCCCAAAGTTTTTCCTAGGACCAACCAGTTCAGATCACCTATAGCTCCTTCCAATCCTCATATCAAGAGAAATCCTTTACCAGCTGGTGTTAAACGGCTTACTTGGAAAGAACAAAAAGAAAAGAGAGAAAAGGGTCTTTGCTTTAATTGTGACAAATTTTATCAGCCTGGTCATATATGTGAGAAGCCTAGACTATTACTATTGGATGTTCCTACGGATTCAGAGAACACTGATACAGCTTATGATGAGACACGCCAAGATATTGATGCAGATCTCATCCTAACTCAATCTAACCTTTCAGAGGATTTGGAACCAAAAATCTCTTTGAATTCGTTAGTAGGTTCTTCTTTTCCTAGGACTATGCGTATTTTGGGTTACACTAAAGCTTGGCCTTTTTCAATATTGATTGACTCTAGCTCAACCCATATTTTTCTTCACCCTAAAATTGCTAAGCAATGTGGGTATTCTACGCAATCTGCAGAGGCTGCCTTACAAGTTACTGTTGGTGATGGTGCTCAAATACAGACTCGTGGATTTTGCCGTAATATACAGGTGAAACTTCCGAATTATTCTTTTTCCACAGATTTTCATCTTCTCGATATCAGTAGTTGTGATGTTGTTTTAGGAGTTCAATGGTTACGCACATTGGGACCTATTACATGGGATTTTTCAAAGTTAATGATGAAGTTTCGAATCCAAGAGCAAGATGTGGTTTTACTAGGACATAATTCCTCCAGCATTATGCTTTTGGACACCAAACCCATGCAGCATTTATTATCCAGAGAAACTTTTGCAGTTTTCTTACAAATATCTGCATTAAATACTTCAATCAATGCTACTACAATCATCCCACCTGAGTTGCATGAACTACTTTCTACATATGCTGATGCTTTCAAAACTCCAACAACTTTACCTCCTGAGAGATTACATGATCATCATATCAATTTGCTTCCGGATTCTGCACCTGTCAATGTCAGGCCATACCGTTACCCACACTTTCAAAAGGACGAAATTGAGAAGATAGTACATGAACTCCAGCAAGCTGGACTTATTAGACCGAGTTCGAGTCCTTACTCATGTCCCATATTGATGGTACGTAAGAAGGACGACTCTTGGCGAATGTGTGTTGATTATAGAGCTCTGAATAAGTTAACCATCAAAGATCGTTTTCCAATACCAATGGTGGATGAGTTGAATGGTGTAACAGTTTTTTCCAAACTGGATTTTAGATCTGCTTATCGTCAACTACTTATGCATAAACCAGATATTCCCAAAACTTCTTTTCGAACTCATGATGGCCATTACGAATTCTTGGTCATGCCATTCGGACTTTCAAATGCCCCAGCCACTTTTCAAGGATTGATGAACCACAATTTTCGTCCTCATCTTCGCAGGTTTGTGCTGGTATTTTTCGATGACATCTTAATTTACAGTAAAAACATATCTGAGCATATTCAACATTTGTCTTTGGTATTTGAATTATTAAGAACTCACCACTTATTTGTCAAAGAGTCTAAGTGCACCTTTGCACAAACCACGGTAAAGTATATGGGTCACGTAATATCTTCTGAAGGAGTTTCAGTCGACCAAGATAAGATTCAAAGTATTATTTCATGGCCTCTTCCTACTTCATTGAAAGAATTACGAGGTTTTCTGGGTCTAGCCGGCTATTATCGCAAATTTGTAAAGGATTTTGGTAAGCTTAGCGCACCTTTAACTCAACTACTGAAGAAGGATTCATTTATCTGGAATGATACTGCCACTATTGCATTCAAAGTGCTTCAACATGCTCTTACTACAACCCCAGTTTTAATACTTCCAGATTTTTCTAAGGAATTCTCTCTTGAGTGTGATGCAGTCTGGTCGACCAATTGCTTATTATAGCAAACCCTTGATAGGAAAGAATTTAAATCTTTCGGTATATGATAAAGAAATGCTCGCAATTGTATCTGCAGTTCAAAAATGGAGACCATATCTACTTGGTCGACATTTCAAGATTTTGACCGATCATAGGAGTCTGAAATACTTTCTTGACCAAAATCTCTCTTCTATGGAACAACAGAAATGGTTATCTAAGCTAATGGGCTACGATTATGAGATAATTTTTCGAAAAGGCAAAGAAAATCTTGCAGCTGATGCTTTGTCACGCAACATTGGATCTTGCTTTAGTTTGACTGCACCAATTTTTTATGGAGTCACTGAGATAATTCGTGAATGTCATTTGGATGTTGAGCTAAGTATATTGATTCAACAACTCATTAATTCTCCTTCCTGCAAACTCAATTTTTCGTACACTAATGGAGTTTTGCGGTACAAAGGCAGAATAGTTGTGGTACCTACTTCTTTATGGTGTACCAAAATTCTTGAGGAGTTTCATTCAAACCCTATAGGGGGTCATTCAGGGTTTTTGAGAACTTTTAAACGTGTGCAGCATAACTTTTATTGGAAGGGTATGAAACAATCAATCAAATATTTCATTGCTCAGTGCGATGTTTGTCAACGAAATAAAACTGAAGCTATATAACCACCAGGATTATTGAGTCCACTTCCTATTCCTTCTGATGTGTGGATTGATATTTCCATGGATTTTATTGATGGTTTTCCTCTTTCTAATCGCAAGAATGCAATTTTGGTGGTTGTTGATCATTTAACCAAGTATGCACATTTTATACCTCTCACACATCCATATTCTGCTAGTTCTATTGCTGAAGTATTTGTACGTGAGATTGTTCGACTTCATGGGATGCCAAGAAGTATAGTCAGCGATCGTGATCCCATTTTTATGAGCAACTTTTGGGAGGCTTATTTCCAGCTTCAAAATACTCAGCTATGTCACAGTTCTGCCTATCATCCTCAGAGTGATGGTCAAACTGAAGTCACAAATAGGATATTAGAATGTTATTTGAGGTGTTTTGACGGTATGAAGCCGAATGATTGGTCAAAATGGATTCCATGGGCTGAATGGTGGTATAACACAAGTCATCATTCTGCCATTAATATGTCTCCTTTTCAAGCTCTTTACAGTCGTCCACCACCAACAATTTCAGCTTATGTACCTGATACAACTTCCGTGCATGATGTTGACGTAAATATTAAGGCTAGGGATCATAAACTCAAGTTATTAAAATCACATCTCCTTGATGCTCAAGCAAGAATGAAAGCATACACTGATGCTCATCGCACGGAACGAGAGTTTTCTATAGGAGGTTGGGTTTTTCTTCGTCTACAACCTTATAGACAGCACACTGTTACTAACCAATCATTTTCTAAAATTTCACCAAGGTTTTATGGACCTTTTCATGTTCTTGAAAAGATAGGTTCAGTGGCATATAGATTGGAGCTTCCAGCAGAAAGTCGCATACATCCTGTATTTCATGTTTCTCAACTAAAACTGAAATTGGGAGCTGCTAACTCTGTTCAACAGATTCTACCATCTGTTATTGATTATGATAAATGGGAACCAGAAGCTGTTTTGGATTGAAATATGTACAAGAAAGGGTCTTATGATGCCACCAAATGGTTAGTCAAATGGATGGATCACCCCAATGATGAAGCTACATGGGAGGATGCGGATGAGTTGCTTCTTCGTTGTCCAGAGTTTGAGGCTTGAGGACAAGCCGTTTTTCATCCAGGGAGGGATGTTGCGATGCCAATTCCAAGTTAGCTTAGTTACCTTAAATAGCTTTCCTATTTTTAGCTTGCTTAAAATTCCTAGTTTAGTTTAAACTCTATTTTTAGTTTTATTTGTTTCACAAGTACGAGAAGATATAAATACTTCTCTTGAGCTGTGTTAAGGGCAAGAATTAATACAAGAAACACTTCTTCAATCTCTTCTAGTCTTCTTTTCCTCTTCTTAATCATCTTATTCTCTTAATTCTTCTTATTATTCGGGTTTTATACCTATTTCAGTTACTTAGTCCTTGTGTTTTGATTTAGAACCCTAACAGCATCAACATCCGGCTGATACACTTCGAGGTTTCAAGAGGATTGGTGATAAAGGCGCTTGCGCCATGCTACTTCTAACTTCACATTTTGTCAACTATTGAGTTTGTGTTGTGCACCACGCTTCTATGGAGAGCTTCATCTTAGTTTCTCTAAGCTCGGGAGTTTTTCTAAAAACCCTAAAAATCAATCATCTCGAAATCTCTACGTGATCTTAGCTCAAACCAATGAGAATCGTCACAAGGTTGCGTATCAAAATGATGCGTGTCGTAACCACAACAAATTAATTAATACTTTACTACCTAATTAACTAGTAATATAGGGTAGTCAAGGTCGATCCCACGAGGAGCACGAGATTATAGTTGTAAAAGTTGTCACGAAAAGGGGGTGTAAAAAGCAAAAAGAAAATAAACAAAGCAATTAAAATCGAAAGTTGAAAGCAATAAGAGAGACAAGATCAAGGAATCCTTCTTCGTTGCAAAACAATGATTCAAGTTATGTTCTTTTCTACTTGTTATTAGTCACAGATTATCACCAACCGTAGGATAGCAGGTCCGCTTAGCTAGCCCCAAAATCCCTAATTTCACTGAGTAACAGGTCCGCTTAGTTATCATATTCTATTCAAAAGAACCACCCTGAGGTTCGCTTACAAGATGTAATTCCCTGAATGCATTAAGATTTATGAATTTAGGTTTAGTACTAGTAGTTAAACTCGGTTCGCTTGGTTCACTTTCTAGCGTTGTTTCTACACACAATTGCTCCACGGAATCCCTCCGCAAGGTCTCGTGTTTTCTACTTGTGTAAAGTGTCGAGAACGATTACGTATTCCCTAACTTATACTAGATATAGATCAAATTAACAAATCAATTTAGTTGGCCACCTAAACAATCTATCAATCAATCATGAATGTCTTTAAGATCATTCCTATTAGTAAAAACAAACGATAATCATGTGAAAAACTTCAAGATAGAATTGAAAACAAAAACTCAAAACATAAATTAAGAACTAGGAATTCATCCTCAATCAATAAAATTAGCTACTCATGTTAAAGAGTTCACACAAAGAATAAGAAAAGAAAAGAGTTGTGTGTGTAGAGATGTGTAAAAAGATGTGTATAACTTCTCTATTTATAGGCTTCAATATTCTCCAAATCTTCCAAGGATTAGAATCCTTTTCCTTTTGCAATTCAATTTCCAATTCCAAGCTTTTCTCAACTCTTCCACCTTCTCTTTCCAAATTTGAGTCCAATTCTCCATCCAATTCCTAGCCCAAGTCTTCACACCCATGAGAGAAGTCCATAGAAAATTCTGGAATTTTTGCTCATTGAAAATTGGGATTGTGGCCGGAATTTGGCCGGAATTGTTGCCGCCGGTCGCCTGAAATTCTCCACCGGTCAAGAGAATATTCGACGGAATATTCCGTCAGTCCTCCGTTAGGACTAACGGTCAAACGGGTCAACCGTCAGTCAATTGTTAGTCAACAGTCAAGGAGAAGGAGTGAGTCAGACTCGAGTTAGCTTCTGACTCAGCTAACTAGGCTCACTCAGCTGAGTCAGAACTGAGTCAGAAGCTTACTCGGCTGACTTGATCTACCGGAATCGGTCACTGAACTCGGTTGGGATCGGTCATCGGGATCGTCCGGATCGGTCCGAGTCGACTCGCCAGAAGGATGATTTGGCCGAGTTTCGGCTAATTACAGGACATTTACGGCCACATTCAGGCCTCACTTTGCAATCTTCTCCTGTGACAAACCTACACATTCATCTATACCCCATTCTGCAATTTCTTTCATCTGCCATTAACCCACAGATCCCCTTTCTTATTCAAAATACCAATCATACACAGAGAACCCTGAATCTTCATCACGGCAGTACCATCTTCAGCCATTTAATCACCTTCTTTGTCTCCCATTAATTCTTTATCTCTGTAACCCATCTCTTCTTCAAGCTCAATTCTGCACCGAGATTCATCAACTTTGTGTCTCGATCTCTGTTATGACAGCAGCAGTAGCTGTTCTTCTCTCTCGATTCAACACAGACCCATCTCTGATTTCAACAACAGCGCTTCTCCCAGAACAATCTCTAAGCTTCAATTCCTTCATTGATTCCAGCATACTTGAACCAATTCCAATCTTCATATGAACTCATTACAATCGAGCTGCTCCTATCCCCTTTCTCCTCATATTCACGATACCGCCAGACCCATTTCTCTTCCAGCATTAGCTTCACTACTTCCTGTCAATGTTCAACTCAGCCCATTCTTTGAGCCAGAGAACACCATCAATTTCTACATCTTCTTCCCTGAGTCTTTTCAATACCCATTATCGATTCCACAACAACTTGCCTCTGAATCGACTTCATCATTACCCATTAGAATCACAGACCCATCTGAGCAAAACCCATTTTCCTAAATCTTCATAGTAACAACATCGTCATCCCCTGTGTACTCCTTCTTCCACTCAATCCCTTGCTCAATTACAGCTGCCACCACCATCTGTATCTTCCACAGATCGAGCCTCATCGTCGATTTCTTAATCTCTCTTGCCATTAATCTCAATCTCTGAGCTCAATCATAAACTCGATTCGAATCCTATCTTCTTCTCGGCAGGTTTAGGGTTGGGTAGTGAAAGCTGGGGCGGATTCAGGTTCGGGTTTGGATCCGGGTATGGTTAGGGTATGGAGCAGGGTGTGGATGGATGGGCTTAGGTTAGGGTATGGGTGGATTCAGACATGTGGGCTTGGTTATGGGTCAGAGTTCACTCCCTTCTTTTGGATAAGGGACACCTCTTTGACCTCCCCTTAACTATTCTTGTCCTTCCTTCAGTAATTTGAGTCACCCCTTAACCTTGGCTGGGCTCCATATAGTATTCCCTCCTTGGTGAAATGACAATTTTGCCCTTTTGTCTCAAATTGGGTGATTTCTTCTTCTTTTCCTCCGTGTGACTCCATAGTAGCTATAAAATTCAAAACAAGCGTAAAATACATAATTTACAAGAAAAATAGCAAAGAAAGCATAAACTACTAGATAGTAAATACGGTGTATTCTACACCTATCAAATTCCCCCACACTTAGACTTTGCTAGTCCTCGAGCAAATCAAACCAAAAACTCACAACTTCAAAGCGTTCAAGCGTCCCAAGCATCCAAAGAGTTATGAGGACATAGAGTTTCTGCATGCTAGTAATAAGAAGTTAGAAATACCAAAGAACATATTCTCATTCTTAAATGTTGAGTGAGAAATAACCACACCATAATGAGAGAACGCGTGTTTGAGAAACGATCAATAAGCATTTCGCCTCGACTTCTGCCTCACCAAAGGATTTTATGATAATTGCACTCAAAAAGACAGCTTTTTTATGGTTCTCACATGTGTGCAGGTAGGAATGAAGATAGAAATCCTGCATCACATTGAATGGTGGGAAGGATAACTTCCGAAATATTTTTAAAAACCCACATCTTTTAATATTTTGAAAAACCATTTTTCTGACGATCTCTACGAAAGGAAATCAATCATATTATCGAGGATGAGATTACTTACTCACCTTCACATCCGATCGCCAATTATGATAACACCACTCTCACGGCATCCAATAGAAACGTCTTCCGCTCCTCGTCTTTATCTTGGTCCGTCTTTAGTTTCAACTATTGATGATAAACCCTCGAATTTCATAAATCCTTAACAATTTTTAACTCTTTTACCTTAAAAATCCTTGTCGCTTGAAACTTCCTTATAAATTTTCCTTTCCCACGGCTTATTAAATAAAAATAAGAACAAATATTTCTCTTGTTTTTCTCTCTTTTTTTTTTTTTTTTTTTTTTTTAGATTAAAATAATAATTTATTAATCCTCATCAACAGAAAGGAGTTTACAAGAATTGGATGGGAGTCTCGCAACAAGTTGAGCTCCAATCCCTTTTTGAATGACGACACCTAATCTATGGAAAAGAAAATCTCCAACCTTGACATTCGCATCATGACTGGCCATGTAATTACGTAATCTCTTCAAAAAATCAATCGTGTCACTACCCAACTCCCCTAAAGTGGTGAAAGCAAGGACACCAAAATACAAAAATAAACCATGGCCGTGGGAGAAGTATTTTACCGCTCGATTCTTCACAACTTGTATCGTCTTGAAATCATAAACTTCAAAAAAATTTCACCTTTTACTTTTCTTCGCTTTTATGAATAAGTCTTCATACTTGGATATAAAATTACCTCATTGTAGTGTAAGTCTTCAACATATATGTAAAAATCTGCACTTTGTATGTTGCTTTACTTATATTTGAAATTTGCTCTTTTTCTCGTTCCGTTGCTTGTAAACCTTAAACTTTTCCAACTTTCCTTGTAGATTTTGATGTCGCTCCTTGTTGATGATGAGAGTGTTTCTATGGATCCGTTGTTGTCGCGAGAGAGAATGGTGCTAACTGCAAATCGAACTACAAGAAGGAAGATTTCATCCATGGACATCACCCTCATGATTGACAAAATTAGCACTCAAGAGATCAAAGAGTAGTGCTTCTATTGGTGGGAGGTTGGGTAGCTCACCATTCTACCCGGAATTAACGTACGGTGACACACACTCAAAAGAAAACTCTTTAGTAGATGGAAAATTTCTGGTTGGTGCCTCACATGATATGAATACGGGTAGTCTCCACTAATGATTGATCAGCAACTCTAATAACGCACTTCTCCCTGCACCAAATTCGCATCACCGGCATGATTAAATCCATTATTTAACACTCAAACAAGCAACAAATCCGAATGTAGTTCTCTAACATTTCCAAGTTCAATTATGTCGGTCAAAATCTCTATGTAAACATACCTAGAAGTATGCTAGTGACTCTAAAATCTTTAAAAGTTGAAATTTTTATGTAAAACTTTTTTTTTTTTTTTCAAATTTTTTAATTTTTTTGTAATTTTTGTTTTAAAAACATGCTTAACCACTCCCCCACACTTAAACCTTACATTGTCCTCAATGTAATTGAATCCTCCTAGTAAAGTCAAGGTGGGAAATTTTAACATGATAAGAAACAAGAAAAAGAAATAACAAAAAGCAAAAAAAGATAAGAAATACAAAACCTATGGGTTGCCTCCCATTAAGCGCTTGTTTTAAAGTCGACGGCCCGACTTAGCTCTTGCAAGATTCATTCCCCATATACTAACAATCGGAAAATTTGAGGATCCACCCATAATACCTGTTTTGCAAACAATAACTCCATACAAATGTTAGCACAAGAAAATAATAGTGAAATTATCGCTCGATAGAAATTTCCCCCACACTTATTCTCGTCCATACTCGGAAGTGTATAAAGAACATAGAATTCGGGAACTTCCATGTATTCTTCTTGGCAAACCTGCATAGTGTTAGCATCAAGTGTTTCCAATGGTGGATATTTAGAAACAAAATCATCCAAAAATACTTTCGAAGCACATACATTCAAACCAATAAGAGGTAAAGGAGAAGAATCAATATGCAAAGGGTTAGACAAACCTTGCACAATCTCTTGTATTATAGAATCCTCTTCATCCTTAAAAAATTCGAGTGAATTACTTACCTCTTGTATATCGTGGTCCTCTATTAAACTTTGCAACCATTCTTCGTCGTTTTCTACCTTAACCATAGTCTCGGTATCATCATAATCATTAGCAAGTTCAATTGGGTCTTCCACAAAATCAATGAATGTGGTTTCATCCTCTAGTATCATCTCTTCAACATTCTCATCATCGGAATCGGGCCATTCACTAAAATGATTTTCATCGGTATAGATTGTAAAATCTTCTTGTGCGGGTGTTACACCGTTTATAACAATAGGTAAGTCACACCCAATCTCCTCCTTTTGAATAGGTGAAGGATCGTTATTATGATCCGGAGTTGGAATAACTTCCTCATTGTCGGAACATTCATACACTTCCGCGGACTCCCATCTTTCCCTAAGGAATTTTTGCCAAGCAATAAATGCATCTTCCTCAAGCTCGTCCTTTTGAATAGGTGCTTGATCATTATTAAGATCAAGGCTTGAGTAATCTACACTAGCGTCATCAAAAGTCTCTAAAGGTTGGTTAATTTGTTCGTATATTTTCTCTGAATTCCTTTGAATTTCTCGATGTGGTTCCTCCCAAACATAAGGTTGCTGGTCTTGTAGTGATTCTTGCAACTTTTGTTGAAGATCCCCAATCATGGCCAACATCTTATCTGCAAAACTAGAGAATTTCTGATCATAAACACTATCCTCCCATCCTTGTGATTGTCCACTTACATACCCGTCATAAGGTTATTGATATGTATGAGAATATCCATAAGGTTCTGTAGGAATTTGATCATAGCCAAAAGATTGGTTTTGATTGTATCCTAAGGATGGTTGGAAGTTGCCATAATGTTGAGGTTGAAAACCGTATTGATTGTTGTAATATGCTTGCTCTTGTCCACCGTACATGGAAAACCGATACCTGAAATAAGATTCACAAACCAAGTTAGATACGGAATAGAATCCAACAAAGCAAGAATAAAGCAAAAAGAAAAATAAAAACAACTAAAATCATCCATTTTGCTCCCGGCGGCGGCGCCAAAATTTGATGCGTGTCGTAACCACAACAAATTAATTAATACTTTACTACCTAATTAACTAGTAATATAGGGTAGTCAAGGTCGATCCCACGAGGAGCACGAGATTATAGTTGTAAAAGTTGTCACGAAAAGGGGGTGTAAAAAGCAAAAAGAAAATAAACAAAGCAATTAAAATCGAAAGTTGAAAGCAATAAGAGAGACAAGATCAAGGAATCCTTCTTCGTTGCAAAACAATGATTCAAGTTATGTTCTTTTCTACTTGTTATTAGTCACAGATTATCACCAACCGTAGGATAGCGAGGTCCGCTTAGCTAGCCCCAAAATCCCTAATTTCACCGAGTAACAGTCCGCTTAGTTATCGATTCTATTCAAAAGAACCACCCTGAGGTTCGCTTACAAGATGTAATTCCCTGAATGCATTAAGATTTATGAATTTAGGTTTAGTACTAGTAGTTAAACTCGGTTTGCTTGGTTCACTTTCTAGCGTTGTTTCTACACACAATTGCTCCACGGAATCCCTCCGCAAGGTCTCGTGTTTTCTACTTGTGTAAAGTGTCGAGAACGATTACGTATTCCCTAACTTATACTAGATATAGATCAAATTAACAAATCAATTTAGTTGGCCACCTAAACAATCTATCAATCAATCATGAATGTCTTTAAGATCATTCCTATTAGTAAAAACAAACGATAATCATGTGAAAAACTTCAAGATAGAATTGAAAACAAAAACTCAAAACATAAATTAAGAACTAGGAATTCATCCTCAATCAATAAAATTAGCTACTCATGTTAAAGAGTTCACACAAAGAATAAGAAAAGAAAAGAGTTGTGTGTGTAGAGATGTGTAAAAAGATGTGTATAACTTCTCTATTTATAGGCTTCAATATTCTCCAAATCTTCCAAGGATTAGAATCCTTTTCCTTTTGCAATTCAATTTCCAATTCCAAGCTTTTCTCAACTCTTCCACCTTCTCTTTCCAAATTTGAGTCCAATTCTCCATCCAATTCCTAGCCCAAGTCTTCACACCCATGAGAGAAGTCCATAGAAAATTCTGGAATTTTTGCTCGCCGGAAAACTGGGATTGTGGCCGGAATTTGGCCGGAATTGTTGCCGACGGTCGCCTGAAATTCTCCACCGGTCAAGAGAATATTCGACGGAATATTCCGTCAGTCCTCCGTTAGGACTAACGGTCAAACGGGTCAACCGTCAGTCAATTGTTAGTCAACAGTCAAGGAGAAGGAGTGAGTCAGACTCGAGTTAGCTTCTGACTCAGCTAACTAGGCTCACTCACCCGAGTCGGGGCGAGTCGAAGCTTACTCGGTGACTTGATCTACCGGAATCGGTCACTGAACTCGGTTGGGATCGGTCATTGGGATCGTCCGGATCGGTCCGAGTCGACTCGCCAGAAGGATGATTTGGCCGAGTTTCGGCTAATTACAGGACATTTACGGCCACATTCAGGCCTCACTTTGCAATCTTCTCCTGTGACAAACCTACACATTCATCTATACCCCATTCTGCAATTTCTTTCATCTGCCATTAACCCACAGATCCCCTTTCTTATTCAAAATACCAATCATACACAGAGAACCCTGAATCTTCATCACGGCAGTACCATCTTCAGCCATTTAATCACCTTCTTTGTCTCCCATTAATTCTTTATCTCTGTAACCCATCTCTTCTTCAAGCTCAATTCTGCACCGAGATTCATCAACTCTGTGTCTCGATCTATGTTATGACAGCAGCAGTAGCTGTTCTTCTCTCTCGATTCAACACAGACCCATCTCTGATTTCAACAACAGCGCTTCTCCCAGAACAATCTCTAAGCTTCAATTCCTTCATTGATTCCAGCATACTTGAACCAATTCCAATCTTCATATGAACTCATTACAATCGAGCTGCTCCTATCCCCTTTCTCCTCATATTCACGATACCGCCAGACCCATTTCTCTTCCAGCATTAGCTTCACTACTTCCTGTCAATCTTCAACTCAGCCCATTCTTTGAGCCAGAGAACACCATCAATTTCTACATCTTCTTCTTCCCTGAGTCTTTTCAATACCCATTATCGATTCCACAACAACTTGCCTCTGAATCGACTTCATCATTACCCATTAGAATCACAGACCCATCTGAGCAAAACCCATTTTCCTAAATCTTCATAGTAACAACATCGTCATCCCCTGTGTACTCCTTCTTCCACTCAATCCCTTGCTCAATTACAGCTGCCACCACCATCTGTATCTTCCACAGATCGAGCCTCATCGTCGATTTCTTAATCTCTCTTGCCATTAATCTCAATCTCTGAGCTCAATCATAAACTCGATTCGAATCCTATCTTCTTCTCGGCAGGTTTAGGGTTGGGTAGTGAAAGCTGGGGCGGATTCAGGTTCGGGTTTGGATCCGGGTATGGAGCAGGGTGTGGATGGATGGGCTTAGGTTAGGGTATGGGTGGATTCAGACATGTGGGCTTGGTTATGGGTCAGAGTTCACTCCCTTCTTTTGGATAAGGGACACCTCTTTGACCTCCCCTTAACTATTCTTGTCCTTCCTTCAGTAATTTGAGTCACCCCTTAACCTTGGTTGGGCTCCATATAGTATTCCCTCCTTGGTGAAATGACAATTTTGCCCTTTTGTCTCAAATTGGGTGATTTCTTCTTCTTTTCCTCCGTGTGACTCCATAGTAGCTATAAAATTCAAAACAAGCGTAAAATACATAATTTACAAGAAAAATAGCAAAGAAAGCATAAACTACTAGATAGTAAATACGATGTATTCTACACCTATCACAAAACACCAAGTATGAATCAAAAGAGAAAATCAAAAATTTGTGAGTTTGAGATCTTAAAGTGATGCTCAGCAAATTTCCCTCCAAAAGATAATATAAATTAAATTTGAAGGAAGATCGAAATTAAGGAGAACTTATCTCTTTATGTTGATCTATTAGTGATTGGTGGATCCCCTAACTCCATATAAATCTTTACTAATAGCAAACATTTTTGGTTAAAGAGTGGGTCGTTCGTGGCACTGATGAAAGAGGGAAGCGTCGATGATGTAACGGATGAAGAGATGTATCGTTGGGTCGCCGATGGTTCCTGGCTTTGATGGTGTTAGCACTCGTAGAAGTGGATGTGAAGATGACTTAGGAAAGACATTAAAAACGTATAGTGAAGATCGGCTAGGTGAGCATAAGAGGCGCTGGTAGGGTTTGGTATAATCGGAGTAGTATGAAGCGGCTCTTGACGATCTTGTGGGGTTAGGTGTCTCAGGAGGAGAATAGAAACGGTTCTGATGCAGTTAAAGTTTGGGTAGTGAAGAGGTTCTATCAGACACGGAGATGATTTGGATGAAAGATAGTAAGAGAGAGAGACGCGGGGGAAGGAAAATAGAGACGGGGAATGTTATGGGAATTTGGACGGCTGGGCTAGAGACGAGCCTCCCACTATGGTCGCTAAATGTTGAGGGGTGAATATGATTTTGGTTCTACAAATCCTAGCCACAACACACCCAATTCCCAAGAGGAGAGATAGAGAAAGAGAAAGAGAGAGAAAGAAAAAGACCCCCTCCTTTATTGTACCATATGCCCCCTTTTATAGGCTTTCCTTGAAGCCCTTTCTTTTATGACATCATGCCACATGTCTCAAACCTCCTAAATTACTACTAATGCCACTCCTTCTCTAATACAACCTTCTCCTTTTCCATTAATTCCTTCCTTGTAGTGGACTTGGGCCTCAGTCCCCAAGTCTCTCATGTTTCATGTTGGGTTTGCCTCCCCTTTAGGGGAACCCTAGTCCCGCTAAGGGGTATTATTTTCCATGTATCAACAGTACTTACTTTTCTTGTGTTGGTACGTACTTTCTTGTTTTACTTTTTTATTGCCTGTCGCAGCCATATGGGATTCTCTGCTAAATGCTTGAAGTAAACTCCAAGTCAGTGAGACTGTTGATATCTGTATTTAACAGGTTTGCTCATTAACCTTCTCTTATTTTTTCCTGAATTCAACTGTAGTTCTTATGTATTTGCTTGTTGTTTGTGGTTGGAATACACGCAGGTTCTGCTATCACTGGCCCTATTGGAAAGGAATGTGCAGATTTGTGGCCTAGGATTGCAAGTGCAACCAATGCCATTGTTTGAGAAGTCCCCCATCCTTTTTTGTTTCCTGTTGCAGATATATTGGGTGCTTTGCAAGATGATTGCATTTCATTTCTTGTCGCAGACTTATGGAAATGTTGTTTTTACTATTTTGTAATGTTGAACTTTGAACTTAAGTTTGGAACTTGTTTCAAACCTTTATTTATTTTGAACTTAAGTTGTAATGTTGAACTTTGAACAATCAGTTTTTATATTTTGATAATTTTGTTGCTTGAGTTTGTTGTTAGCATGTTACTGTGCGTCTCAAAATTCAGGTAAAAACTCGGTACTGGTCTTGTACCGGACCGGTCTTATAGGTACTGTTCCAGGTCCAAGTCCAGGTACAGGTACCAGTCCTCAAAATGAGGTACCGGTCAAATACAGGTTCAGGTACCTGAAAAGACGAGGGTACCCAATTATACCTCAATCTAAAACTTTTCCACCTATAAGTCCTTTCTCTGAAAGTGATTGTCTATGGACTGAGTCGAGACAATACAACTAATTGGTTCACACTTCGTGTGATCGTCTATGGATATGAGATCGAGACAATACGACAACAAGATAACTTGTGTGATTGACTATGGATACAAGATCGAGACAATACAATAACGAAGTATGTTTACTTGATAATAGGTTCGGACTTAACCAAACACAATAGGATTGCTATCAAGTAAATATGAATTAATATTTGTGTATTTTACTTCTAATTATAATAAAAACAATTATAATTGCGGAAATAGAAAAGTAAAAGACACAGCAAGATTTTGTTAACGAGGAAACCGCAAATGCAGAAAAACCCCGGGACCTTGTCCAGAATTGAATACTCTCAGGATTAAGCAGCTATACAAAATCTAAACCAACTTCGTATAGTTGAGACCAAGCAACTAAACCTATAGTTCACCTAGTTCCGTTTGTATCCCTGCGCCTCCAACTTGTAATAAGTCACGCTCTTGGAACAATTCCTTTGGTTCGTATTCCAAACAATAAAGGAACAACAAATCTGTTCGGTAACAACTCTTTTCAAACAACGTGATATGAGTTTGGCAAAAGGCTCTTCCGTTTATCCCAATAAACTCCTTTGTCAGGTTCTTAGATCTATCTTTTCAACAGCTACCAAAGTAATTGTTAAGACTATGCAATCATTAATTCGAATCACAAAGAATTGTATTGATGCCGATCTACTCAACTAATCAATCAAGGTTATCACAAAGATAAACTGATTATAGTTGGATCCCCGTAGATCAAGTTTTGTGCACACCAAAGATTATGAACTCAAATCAGAAATCTTCTTTGTCTTCAAATCTTCTTAGATCTTCAATAAACACCTGCACACAATCAACTTGAATCTCTTGTGATCAATCACACACAGAACGGAGTCTGTTAACAATGGATTATCACAAGACGTCTTTAGAACTACTAATAGGTGTCTTAAATGTTGGAAAAACTGGGTTGCAATAGAAGATGAAATAACACAGGAAGAGATTGTTGTACTCCAAACTTTCAAGGCTCATACGATTTCTTTTAGACAATTATTTCTACCCTCCCAATAAATTGGCGATTACAACAGGTATGTGAAATAATGCCTTCAGGATACAATGAAAGCCCTACAACGGAAATTGAATTCAAGGTTTGTACCCCTTGATCCAATCAGGAACACATGTGATCAAAACTTCTGATGATGCTTTAGAAAGAAAGAAAGAAAACAAAAAAGGTTTTTTCCGATATGTTGTAAACGAGTATTGGGAGATGCTATTTATAGAGGTTTTCGCATCTGTTGGGAATATGTTTCTCTTCACGAAACGATGAGTCTCTTCATCATCAGACATCAATGGCGTCTGTTGGATTTGAATATTCTGGATATGTTTGTAACTGGTCGAAACAGTTACGTACTACCAAAAATTCTTCCGGGCGTTGCCCCCTAGACCCCCACCAGGGGCGGTCTCCACGGCATCCCCCCTTGGATAGCGCAGTTGAAAATATTCCAACATTAAACACCTTGATTTACTATCTATTTTTTATGCTTTCTTTGTTATTTCTCTTGTAAATTAGTGTATATTATTCTTGTTTTCTATTTTGCAGGTGTTTTGGAGTCACTGGAGTAAAAGAAGAAGAAATAGGTGAAAAGGGCCAAAATTGTCATTTCATAGGCAAATGCTGTTGAGAGCCTAGCTGAGGATAAGGGGTAACCATACGAGAAATTCGCTAAAGACAGACTACAATTCGTTAAGGGGCGCCTCATTCTTGTTTACAACTAATCTACCTAGGTCGAGCAAATTCAGTATCTCCAACTTCACGACTTAGTTCACTGCAGCTGCACCTCCATTCACTACCGGCAAACCGTGACTCTGGTGGCTATGTACATATGGCCAGTCCAGATGGACATCGAAGTTAAAGAAAGACACGGACCTTGTAGTTCAATTTGGTTTTGAGTTTTGCTGTTGCCGAATAAGCAGGGAAGAAACCAGCCTTACTGCCGTTGAGTTTTGGTACTTAACTGTGGATATGAAATGAATGTTTAAGAGCTCTGAATGAATGGGTTTGCTTAGTATTTGAAATGAACTGCAGTTGTGCAGGGAAGGAGTTTGTGAAATCTCGAATACACAGCAGGCAGGTAACCATCACCAGTTTGCAGGATGCACACTATGTGTTTGACAAAACGGCTGAAAGATGATTTCATTCACCAATTTCTCTCAACCAGCCGTGGGTGTTTACACAAGGGGATATGATGATTAGTGGTTGTTTTCGACATACAAGGAGGAGATTTTGAAGCCATTAAGGGGTTTGAAGTCAAGAAGGAATTGAAGTTATTTCGGTCCCGGATCAGTTTTGGTCGAGTAATGCAGGGAAGAAGCAAATGTTGCTACTGTCTAATTTGTGCAGCTACGAGCCATGATTCTCGTGGGTACTGATTTCCAAGGATACAGATGGGTTTTCGAAGACGAGAAGGATACAGAGCCTCCAGTTCTGTTAGCTTTGTTTTGGGACAGAAATTCGATACCGAGAAACCAGTCAAGATGGCATTACTGCCGTTGACATTGAAGATGAAAGATGGTTGTCTGAGAGGTATTTCAGATTTCTAAAGGAATACGAAAGTTGGGTTGTCTTTAGAATTGAGTTTATGAGCCAACAAAACAGGGAAAAGTACAAGCTTTCTGCTGTTACATTTATGATGAACGGCAAGCTCTCAACTGCACCAAGCTGTCCGTTAGCCAACCAAGGTTCATTGGCTGAGTAAAAGGGTTAGTCTTCTAGAGTTTCTTGACCCTTGTGACAAGGTTTTGCAGCTGCTAGCCATGGGTCCACTACAGTTCAGTGCAATTCCGGAAAGTTAGTGAAGAAGCTGCAGTTCTGCCTTGGTCTTGTGCTGCTGTGGCTAGGGTTCGATAGTGTATGAGGGCTAGGCTAGGAGGAGTTTTTGACACCGACAGGGAAAGGGTATCAGTTCAGTTTGAGCGAGAAGTCACGAGAGATTAAGTCTATATAAGGAGGAGCAAAACCTAAAGCTAAAAATATCATCTCATACCCCCTTCACCACTGCTTGAAACCCTAGTGTAGATGGGGAAAACGATTCGCTGGTTTTTACGGAATTGAGGAGATGATCGCGCGGAGGAGACTCCTTGAACCGAGCAAAATGCTTAACCTCACACAGATGCACTGCAAGAAGGGAGTGCTTTGAATTCGAGAGATCAATCTGTAGTACTCCGGCCTAAACCAAGACAATGGCCGTTCCAGAGTAAATTCGGTCACAAGAGAGGATGGGTCAGTCTGTTGGAGGGAAGCTGAGAAATGTGTGAGATCAATGGTGATCAAAGATTGTAGGTGTGTTGTGTATTCTGAAAATAAGATAAATTCTGAATGATTGAATTTGCTCTGTTGAGAGTTGTATTTTTAATCTCGTGTTGTCTGTTTGACGTGAGATTCTCTTGTTTCAATCATGATTCAGAGATTTATTTATATTGCCGGAATTGAAAACACCATGATCTCATGAAGTGTGACAGTTGATGGAATCAAAGAATAGGGAAGTGGAAATCGTGTTAAAACCAGTTGCTCAACGTGCGGAGACTTGGTTGATTTTCCATCCACTACTTTGTTAACTCTTTCAACTGATTGCACGACTTGCTCACATTCTCATCGTGTGTATGAACACACGTGCCGTAGACCGCCAGACCAAAACCCTAGTTAATATCCCCCCATGTAACATGATTGATGTCTCGTGTGATTGTGGAGTCTACAAGGCAAACGTGTATTTAGTTAGTCAGTTGCTGACTTCATGACTTCATTGGACGATGAGTCCTTGTTTTGTTGAGTCGAACATGATTTGGAAATGTTCTGAGACTCATGAATTGAACATGTCTGTTGAGACAGAGATATAATGCGTGAATAAGCTAACATGAGCAAATATTGCTCATTCGATGAATTGTTGAATATTGATAGTTGAACCAGTATTCCTTGGTTTGAGCAAATATTGCTCATCTGAGCAAATGTTGCTCATTCGATGAATTATTGGTAGCATGACCAAATTAGATACTGGCAATTGAACCGAGTATGATAAATAAAATGTTGATCACGGGATCAACGTAAAATTATTAGCGTTTGAATCTGGAATTATGAACCTTGGACTCAAAACCCTAATTTGATCAATTGATGATTAACTGATGGTTTATTGGAAATTAACCACGGAGCGAAGGAGGGACCGGCTACATGGGATTATGGATCAACCATGTAGCGCCCAGATGCTCACGTGAGCAAATATCAAGGTCTCCTGAAGACCAGTTGATTTGATCAAAGGAAGATTAAATGCTGGTTTAATTTTTTATTAAAATAATGCTCGTCTGAACCTTAGATAATAAAACCTAATTAATTATGAAGATGTGAAGGACCGACCAAGGGGTCATGAAACCGGCCCTGGGTAGTCACGGGATCGAATATTGATCGTCTTATGAAGTTCCAAGTTGTTTGGAAGAGTTTTGGACCTAATATGTGCAATTGCGCAAATTAGGTCAAAATTGTCAAAATACATGGGACCGGCCTCTTGCAAGCCAAAGAGCCAACCCTGGTCGGTCAAGGTAACATGCTCACGTCACCAAAGTGTTCGTATCTCAGTTATGAGAATTTTGATATTTTCTGGTGTGCGTTTGAGCAACATTTTGAGAAAATATGAAGAAATCAGAGATTTTTGTTGAAACCATGAGAACTTAATGAGATGAAGGAAAAATAAAATAATGAAGGAATCATAAAGTGTGGGACCGGCTATGGCCAAGGCATGGCCGGCCGGCCAAGGGGTTGGTCCCATGGTATTTTTCCTAATTTTATTATGTTTTCATGATTTTAGGGAAATATCATAAAACCAAGGAGTTTTGTTGAAATCAAGGAGTTTCCATGAGATGAGGAAAACATAAAATAATAATAATAAAATAAGGGACATGTGGGACCGGCTTGGGCATGGTTGGCCGGCTAGGGCCCGGTCCTGTGAGTTTTCCCTAATTTTATGTATTATTTCATGATTTGAAGGAATTTTCATAATTTGAAGGAAACATCATGAATTCAAGTAATTTCATGGGATTAAGGAAACATGAAAAATATAATAATAATAAAATAAGACGTGTGGGGCCAGCTAGGGCATGACCGGACGGCTATGGCCCAGTCCCACGGTTTTCCTTAATTTTATATTATTTTTCATAGGATCAAGGAAATATCATGAGATTAAGGAGTTTTCATGAGATTAGGGAAACAATAATAAAATAATGAGAAACCATGTGGTGTGGGGCCGGCCGGGATCAAGGCATGGCCGGTTGGCCAATAATCACGGCCCCACAATATTTTCCCTAATTTTATATTATTTCCTCAGTGTGAAGGAAACACCATGAAACTGAGGAGTTTCCTCAAAACGAAGGATATTTGTTCAAATGAAAGGATTTTCATGGGATCAAGGAAAATAATAAAATATGATAAAATATAGAATTTGGGCGTGGGACTGGTCACGGCATGACTGGCCGGCCGGTGAGCCAGTCCCCTAGCGCCTTGACTTATTATTTTATTATTTTCTTTCCTATTTGCATAGGCTCATCGTCTCGTCGTATTTTGAAATACTTGTTCGTGCGGTGATTGTTAGTGCATCATCGTTGAGTACACTTACACCATTTTGGTTGGGGCTTACTCAAAGGTAGCTCAGATGCCCGTGTGTCGAATATTTATTACTAACCCATGGAATTCTGCTGAGAAGAACCATAAATTGAAGTAACGAAATATTATGAAAATATTGAATATTTTCCGGGGATTCAGTTAATGAATCTATTGATTTTGAGAATAATTAATTAATGGCTCTATACTAGTATGATCGTCTAGAGCATTAATTATTCAGGAATCTAGTGTTATGAGCTTGTTGAAGCGTCATATTTCTTTCATATAGCCAGGGAAAACATTGTTACATCCTGAAGACGTTATTGCTATATACTAGCAGGAAAGTTGTCTAGGAGCCGTATAATCTTTCGATTCTATGTAGAAGTAGTTACTGAAATTGCTCAGTATTCATGAGATATGCCGTTGCCTCAGCCGAGAGACTACATATCCATATATACTCTGAAAGACAGTATTCTCAGTCAGAGATTCTTGTGGCATGAGCTTTCATGCTTTCGATAAGAGACATGAGCCTCAATATTCGTCTGATTGCTGGATCAGGAATACTTATGGGTTTACGATTTTAGCCTTTGTCGAAAATCCACCATCTACACCTAGTTTCAGCGAGCTTTTGCTCGCTGAACAACCACCTTCCATCTGCATACATCGCCACCCTATCATCATCCATTCATTACCACCTGCATATCATCACCTGCACTTCAACCAGCGACGGATCCAGGAATTTATGTTTGGGTGGGCTAATTTTTTTTTTCTCGAACTATCAACTTAATTTATCTCAACTGTAAGAATGACAACTGCGGTAATATACTTAAAGCTGAGTATGGGTATGCCACACGATCTCTTTTCCTTGGAGCATAAAGCTTTGAATCAAATTTTTTCACCTTATAACTAATATTAGGGAGGAATAATTTGCGTATCGAAAATAATAATCCTGATTTATTTAGCGGCCGAAGGCTGCCCAATTTTTTTATAGTTTTAAAGGTTATTATAGGGATGCAAAAATATTTGGAGTTTGTACATATACGCATAATAAGTCATGACATATTGTATTTTTGTCTCATGAATACACTGCATTTTTGGATTATACATAGATATACATAAAATTGTAGTCACTACATAGAAGAAAAATGAATTTTTGGACAAACACTTGTTTTTTTTTGTTTTTTTAAAGGTGGACAAACGCTTGCTTAGTTAAGGACAAGACACCCCCATTTGACACACAGTTTTATTTTATCAAACTGACACGTAACAGGTGAGCCCATTCAATACCTGATTTTAAGAAACATCATGAATACTTGTTTTTCCCTATAGCCTTTGAACGGTTGAGATGCTATTCAAAAATTAATCCTTGCGGGACAGGGTTCCAAAATCTTCTGATTTCTTCCACGTAGAATCATATCTTAACAATTAATGGGCTAATTAAAATTTACACCTGGGCTAAATTTTAAAATTGTTAAAAATTACACTAACAAAACATCTTTTTAGAAATTTTGGGGTGGGCTTCAGCCTGGGTAAGCCACCCCCTAATACCGTCCCTGACTTCAATACCTACATACTTGCATACACCCACCAGATCCATTCATATAACCACCAACAGTAGCAGCTGGAGTTCAGTTCACCTTCCATTCACAGTCATCTACGGACTATCCCCACTACCACCGCCATAATACCACCAATCCACAGCACAAGGCATCAGACTATAGGCAACTATCAGCAGCAATTCCACATCGCCACTGCCACTCCGTTACCATCCTGTTGGCGAGTTTCGGCTACTGCCAATTCTACCAGCCATGACAGTCCATCTTCATATCCACAAATCCATCGCAGTTGTTTGGTTTGCTTGTTTTGTTTTGTCTTTTGTGTTTACCATGAACTCTAGTAGCTAAACATATTTGATTAGGGACGATCTTGATGTCCGAAACATGAACTCGAATTGATATGTAAACTGCTTTGTTTTCTCGCAATTATTTCGTTATTGCTCATTCTCTACTATGCCAATGATGTTTAAGAATTATTTTCCAATCGTTTAAGTTGCAAATTGAATGGTTGTTTGGTATTTATATTGCTAGTTAAGACCTCTTCGACCCGTAATTATCTAGAGATTCTTAATACAAGTAGCACTATATTAATATTGATGATGGGATTTTGTTAAATATTCGTATGTATTGAATGACACTAGTAGATGAATCGAGCTTTTGTGTTTGTCACTAGGAATAGCCTATCTCACAGAACTTAATGCATTTGTTTAAGTCACACCTAGAGAGCGTACTTCTAGGAAACTTGGCAAGTAGAATCCGGTAGTCGAGCGCTTCCGTGTCCGGTGAATTATGAGATTGCGGAATATTTGAGCGTACTAGATATTCTAGGGTTATTAGTAATTGGTGATTGCATAAACATAGCAATATTGATAAGATTCATGTTTTGTGACTGAGAAAGAGTCCTTGATCATTCTCATCCTCATCGTTTGCATTTATTTGTTTTGCATTGTTCAGAAATTGAATTGACAACTTTAGCTCAACTCTCCCTTAGGAACGAACCTGCTTGTCACTGTACTACTAGTTAGTGTAAGAGAAGTAAGGAATTTATTTTTGCGAGTTCGACACCTCGTCAACTACAAACAGTCTAAAGATCCCCGTCGAAACTTCGATCTAGTTTGAGTGAATCTTGTATCAGATGAGAAAATTCTCAAGCATAAACAAACTAGGTGCAATCAAATTTCAACAACCGTTAGTCAATCAAATCAATCGAAAACTAATAATAAACTGAAACTTTCTAGTTTCTACCAACGGTACTCGTAGAGCTTCCCAATC
The DNA here is from genome assembly GCA_023531295.1 of Papaver armeniacum. Lineage (NCBI taxonomy): Eukaryota > Viridiplantae > Streptophyta > Magnoliopsida > Ranunculales > Papaveraceae > Papaver > Papaver armeniacum. The sequence goes on along the minus strand of JAJJWW010015920.1, from coordinate 918 downwards.
CCAAAGAAGTCTTTAAAACGAGCGGTCGTAAGAGATTTCGCCTAATTAGGGTACTTTCCTCTCCGAATAGGCAGCTCCACCAGTAACAACACAACAAGGTAGTTTTGTTGGCTCTGAGGATTAGTTTGCTCGAAATGTAAACTTTAATATTTATAGACCAAGGAAGTTTGGACACCAAGGAATTTACAAAACCGAAAATATTATCAAGATATGCAATATATTTCCAAATTCGGTTTCCATAATTCTTGGAAATGCTTTGTCCAAATATTGACCGAAATCTCAGTAGAAAATCTCCAATTAGTAAATGCACATAAAACTAAAAACCTTAATTAAAAGGTTCTCAATTTATTTCGATCCGGGATTCTCCTTTAGCTATTAAGGAATATCTTTGAACAATAAAAGATAAGAGTTGTTTCACATGTTCAAAGTATGTCGACATCTTTACTTTGTAAATCCTTTTTCAAATTTACAATCTTGGAACCGATTTGCCACACGTCCAAACAAGTTTAAAATTGGTTCATCTGACTTCCAAGAACTATGTGATTGATTATCCTATCAAATCACCAATCATGGGTTTCACGGTTCTACCAAAACAAGTTTCGGTCCTACCTCCATGTGGGTACTAGGATCGGTCAAACTAGCTTTCCAAAATTTGGTTGACTAGGTACTAGGATCGGTTACCACATATTATGGTATTTAACTTGTATTCAGTTGCACAAGTCATAGGATCGGCTACCAATAACTAAGACTTGTCTCAACTCTTACAAGGATCGATTCCACACACTTGTGATCGGTTGCACCTCTTACTAGGATCGGTTCCCCAATGTCTAGAGTTGGTCATACCAATTACAACATATCGATCATACCATCTCGGTGATTATTTAAGATCGGTTTCACTAATAAAAGTCATACCAATAC
>JAJJWW010015919.1:92057-128915 GCA_023531295.1 Papaver armeniacum | reverse complement strand
CTCGACTCTTTATATAGGGTATTACATAATGGATGACATGTAAAAACTGTCCCTTTATTTGAGGGAATGACTAGCGAAATATCGCAAGTGTACAAATATATAATCTCGCAACTCTCCTAGATCTCGCTAGGTCTTCATATCTTTCTCGTGTTTTGGCTGTCGTCATTCATTGCGTCATTTATATTACTCATCTGCGACACCTTCGCCATGTTGTCGTTTATTGATCTCGCAAGGTATTGATGTCGCGATATTCTGATCCTACAGTGTTACATGTTTTCCAAAACATTCGAGACATCAACACAAACTGGGGGATCCTCTTTGGGTATTGGTTTGGCGGTTTACAGCGTGCGGCGTACCTTCGCCCGTCATAAGGAAGTGTCACAAGGGTGAGGAGGTTAGTAAATACGGGAAGTTATGTGTGAAACGTTCATGGGACATAAAGCGCATGCGTGAACAACTTTATGGGACATCAATTCCATAACGTTAGCAGTTTCGTGAAAACCAGTTTTATACGTTAACCACTTTATGGAACATCAATTCCATGCATACGGTTACCACCTCCTCCCAATTACTTCCCCACTCCTTAATGAGACCAGGGTACGTTTTTACTCCGACTTGTATAAATAGGTCTTACCTATTTCCATTGGAACAACAAGTTCATACGGGAGATTCAACACTCAGAAATACTTACTTGCTAGCCCACCTTGGGAGCTCTCTCACTTTTCTCGATAACAAGTCGTAATAACCCAATCACTCTTCCGAATCAACTATTGCGGTCTCACCACTTTCCTTGCTTCCCTCCCTAAAACCAACCCATTCTCCTCCACTTTGTGATCAAACAAGTGTCCGAACGGCCATTTCTTGGTTTAGGCCGGACTTGTACAAATTGATCTATCGAATCTAAAGTACTCCCTTGCAGTACATTGTTTATGGTTTAAATTGTTTCTCGCCTACACACCCGCAATTACCGAAATCAGTAGAAACCATTTTCACCTACAAACAATTGGTGACCACAGCGGGAGGTTCGATCTTTCGGTTACAATGTCAATTTTCAACTAGCGATCTCATTATTCGACCCAGACGTCAAGATGGTAGAGGAAGGCGATCCACTCCGAATCAGTTACTCGACGGCTGGATTATCAGTCGTGACACGACAAGGGATGATTTGGGGACTTCTCGGAGGTGGAAGCAAACGATCCTACTGAGATTAACGGCGCAGTTATCAAGACGACTCGGCAACGACTCGGAAGACTGGGGACTTCCCATCACCATGTTTCTCGAAAAGAAAAAAACTTGGTCCTACACCCGGAAAGTTTATTCTCATCAGAAGACCTACGAAACCGAGTAAGTCTTATATCTATACAAAAATACGTGGTTTGCTTTTTCAAGTTCTGATAAAACCTATAACCATGTTTCATCCCATGTCCTCTACCAACACACGGTTCCATGGTTTTCCTGGGATGTCTGCGTCACTTTCATTCATAGCCAAAGACAATTCAATTCTAAACATTTCATTCAAAAAAAAAATATATATATAATCCAAAACCGTCAAGGTAGCATTCATCTATTAACCCGAGAAAATCAGAAAATCAAAAACCAAAACCAAAGGCGTCTCATTTGCCTTTAAAAAAAAAAACTAAAGATAAGAGGTCCGAATACATATATATATTCAAGGAAGTTTTCCAACAAATGCTTTTCCTTTTGGCAAAGGCCTCCCTCGTGCTTTGGAGAGCCACCCTCTTAAGTTTCAGTTTCCTGCACAACTTATTGAATTCCGCTTCCTGCTTCTTCATCATGTCCGCGGAAGGAGCTTCAACTGCTCCAGCCAATGACCTTTCAACATCAGAGAGACCTTCAACGAACCAAGGAATGTTGAATTCGAAGCCCACGCACATGTCACAATGAAACTTCCAGCTCGAGATTACATCCTCAGAAATTATATGACCACTCACGTTGCACATCTCATTAATCGAAGACAAGGCTTCCTCCACACGCTTGACCAACGCATGTCGACTAGTGATCTTCTTAGTCGTGGTAATGTGACCATAGCTTTCCCAAATCTTGGTGTACAATGTCGCATATTTAGATGGCACACTAAATCCACCAATCAACACATGACCTGGGAAAGGGGCCAGATACGGAGGATTGAAGGTGGCACACACTGGCCGAATCGACAACTAGCGAGAGATCCCTAACTTCGATTTCACCCCCCGGTGCTCTCCTCCACCTGAGTCACGGCACACCTCGGGACGATGAATCTCCATGTCCAAGCCGCTAGTTGGCACGGTTTCCACGATGGGAAGTAAGTCTCGTCTTTACTCGTGGTGGTCTTCCACTTCAAGATCATCCCTGAAGCAGTTTCCTCCTAAAAATCAAAATTTAGTTTTTGCGCAAAAAAAAAAAAAGGGAAAGAAGAAAAACATGGAGGGGACTCACCGATTCGGTTTGGATCGACTAGACGAAGATTCAACACTGCTATCGGAAGAGTTTCTCTCGCCACCGCTAGACCCTGAACTCTCATCCTTTTCGAGTTTCGAGTCATCATGGGTAGGCTCTGCAACGTCGCTCTCTGTCTCGAAAAATGATGTTTTCCGATTTTGCTCGCAAGTTTGGCAAAGGCGTTAAGTACTCTTTGAGACCACGGACGAGAATACAAGGCGCATTCTCATAAAAGGAACAAGGAAATAAACGATCCGGGCCAAGGTCAAGAGGAGAGCGTACGTACCCGCATATTGGATGAACTAAAAGTCGGCAGAACCGTGGAGTCTGACTGAAAGCCTCCCGCACGATCTTTAGATCTTCGTTCCTTCACCTGGGGACTATTGATGAGTGCCAAATAGTGCATATTTATACACCTTTTTATTGGCATTTTACTCATCTTTTGCGCTTAGAAATCGAGATATTATCCCAGTTACGTGTTTTCTTTGTTTTCAAGAATAAATATTTGTATTAATTAATTTTGTGTTTTTAGGTAATAAATAAAGTCCGAGAAACCGAGGAGCTAAAGAGCGAAGAATGGAGTCAAACATCTATGGAGCGGTTAGCCAAAGCCGCGCGCAAATCGGTTGCAACCCGACAAGGAAGACTTGGGCTAGAGCTACCCACGACCCGGATCCGAACCCGCTCACTCGAGCCATTGAGATCTCCCCTCGCCTACATCCAATGGTCGCTCAGCCTTGCACATCAACGTTTGATGCTCTCGCTCAACAATGAGAATCACCCGCTACATCCCGAGCCGTTCGAGATCTCTCCCACGCATCCGACGCTCGCTCCACCCATTTCCATCTAACCCATTTGCACCTGCTCAATAGCGAAGTGGCCTAACCCTATACCCCTCGAGCAACTCCCCCACTCTTTCTTCTTTCTTCTCTTTCTTCTCCGACGAATCGAGAAAACTCGCAACCCCATCTTCTTCCCGACCTTACCTCCACCTCAACCACCATCTCCTTCCACCCAAAGCCATCATCACCACCTCCTACCTGCTCTACCTCTCTAGGTCTAGGTTTCTCTCACTTAGCTTCTCCAACCCTAGAAGCTAATTTAGAGAAAAAAAACTAGAACTAGGGTATTCAACCAACAACCTTCGCATGGAGCTCGGGCGATTAGACGAAAGGGAGAAGCGATTCGGGGTATGGGTTTGTTGATTTTTCGAATTAAAATAGAAATTAGGGTTTGGTATTTTGGAATTTCTCTGCATGTATAAATAGAGGATGTAGAAGTTATTTTTGCGATGCACAGGTTAGCCAAAGTGTAGCAATTAGATTTAATTTGTTGTTTTAATGTTCTAAATTAGTATGCTAGGGTTTCAATGAAACCCTAATTCAATATTGTGCTAAAACTCTGTTGGATTGTTCTTGGGTGTTTAATGTTATTAGATAGCTTCAATTTAACACCTCAATGCTTTTCTCTCACAGTGTATATCATGTATGCATTGTAGTTAGGTTATATCTGTGTTGAATGTGTTTCAGCCCTTACTTCAATGATTATTGCTAATTCTCTTGACTGGTTGTGCTTAATTAGACAACCAGTGCTCTAGGTTAGTGTCTTAGCTGAATATTGAAGTGTCACTAGGTGAAACTCCTTAGATAAGTGGTAGAATTGACAATCTTCACTCATCTGGCATAGGAACAAGAACTTCAACTTAGTTGAATGCACAGTAGGGGGTTAGAGGTGGATTTAAAAACCTAGCATTCCCTTTGTCACAGTTTACTTTAGTTTAGGTTCACTACACTTCAAACTCGGCCGTTTAGGCAACAAAAACACCAACTTATAGTTAAATCACCTTACCTTGCCTGAATTCAGTGGAAGTAAGCCTTGATCAACCTTAGAGCACCACAAGTCCTTGTGGGATCGACCCGTACTTGCCGCATCTCCAATAGACGCCGTGCACTTGCGGTATTACATGTAGGCTAAAATTATAAACACCTTCCGAGGCCTACCAAGTTTTTGGGTGCTAAATAGTGCATATTTATACACCGTTTTATTGGCATTTTACTCATCTTTTGCGCTTAGAAATCAGATATTATCCCAGATTCTGTGTTTTCTTTGTTTTCAAGAATAAATATTTGTATTAATTAATTTTGTGTTTTTAGGCAATAAATAAAGCTCGGAGAAACTGAGGAGCCAAGAGCGAAGAATTGGAGTCGATCATCTATGGAGCAGATAGCCAAAGCCCACGCGCGAAACAGTTGCAACCCAACAAGTAGCAACTCATCTACAAGACATGGGCTTGAGCTAGAGCTACCCACGACCCGGATCCGAGCCCGTCCACTCCAAGCCGTTGAGATCACACCTGGCTACATCCTACGGTCGCTGCCTCCACTCGCATCGAAGTTTGCTGCTCCCGTGCAACACCAGATCACTCCAAATCATGCTGAGCCGTTGAGATTTCTTCTCCTAGATCGACGCTCGCTCCATCGGTCTCATCAAAGCTCGATGCGTCCGCTCCACAACAAAACTCCCATACCCTTACACCAGGTCGAGCAAACCCTATTCTCTATTCCATCTTCTCTTTCTCTCCATACCTCTCTGCAAAACCCATTCCGCCACCTCCTTCCCTTACCCGATTCAGAGATCATCATCACCACCTCCATCACCTCCTGACACTAGCCGCACCACTCTGTCCGCCTCAACAACTCCTCCACCACCCTAGTTCTAGTCATCTTTACCCATAGCTTCTTCTAACTTAGAGGCTAGGGTTGAGATAGCTAGACTTAGGGTTTTCTCTAACAAGCAACATCAAGGGAGTCAAAGAGCCGCACAATCAGTGAAGGGACGATTCAGAGAAGTGGGTGAGAGTTATTTTAATTTTAATTGCTGTTTTGAAATTAGGGTTTGGTATTTGATTGTGCATGTATAAATAAGAGAGGTAGAAGATGATTTTGTTCATGCCTGGGCTAGCCAGTGCTTCAATTAGATTTAATTTCTGTTATTTGTTATTTTTGATGTTCTAAATCAAAGTGCTAGGGTTTGAGATGAAACCCTAGCTTATCACTGTGTTTTTCATAGTTCATGTATTATTCTTGAGTGCTTAATTACTTTTAAGATAGACTTAATCTTAGCATATCAACACATTGCTCTCCGCGGTGTATGCCAATGCCATGGATACACCTGTAGTTAGAATACCCCTGTGATGATGATGCTGCAACTCAAGCCTAATTAGATTGTTATCCATCCTCAGATTGGTTGTACTCTAAATGACGAGGTAATACTTGGGAGAGATATTTTAGTTGTGATTAAGCTATCAAGCGGGAGAAACACCTTAGATTTAGGGTAGACTTGACATCTCTCCCTTTTGTCATAGGAACAAAAGTAATATCATGAGTTGAAGACACAGTGTAGGTTAGTGGTGGATTTGCAGCCCTAGTATCACCTTTCTATCCCTGTTTCATTCCTTAGTTAGAGTCACTTGAACATAATTTAGCCGTATCGGCACAAACCCATTATGTTACATTACCATCACCTGAATTCAGTTTAGTAAGCCCTTTGATCAACATAAGAGCACCACAAGTCCTTGTGGGATCGACCCGTACTAACGCGTCTCCGATAGACGCCGTGCACTTGCGGTTATCACCGTAGGCCATAATTTAAACACCTTTCGAGGCCTACCAACTATCTGCATTTGGACTAACGGATTTTCGCTTGGGATCCCTCAGCAGTGGATGTTCCGTTAAAACCGCAAGAGAAGGCTTATCCTGACGATTCTCTACCACATCATTCACGAATCCATGAATATCAAGAAACTCATCCTGCCAGAATATGTTGTATTTGGAGGTCGTTGATGGATTCCGTTCCGCGAGGAAAGGCATACTTTTACCCAACACACGAGCACTAGCATCGAGAACAGTTGATAACGGGATTTCTTGGACAACCGGCTGACGAACAAGTGGGACCCCTTGGTCAAAACCCATATGTCGAGCAGCCCTATCAACATTATAAGAGATCGCTTTGCAAGCTCCTCGAAAAAAAGATGAAACGTGGCCAGGCGTGAAGCTACGCATGAACACCATCTTTCCAACGCTCGATCCCTCCTTATCGAAGACAAAGACATATTCGAAGCGAGAGTAAAGGTACTAATCGAGTTATGGACGCATGCACCGGAGCCCATGGACGAAAATTAACCGCATACGAGTTGTCAAGAAACTTAATCGAGTTGGACCGGTTCTCGGCGCCTGTTCAACTAACGGAGTATTCTGGAGCCACCCCAAGACTCAGGAAGTATAGCCAACGGTTTCGGGGAATACTTCTCGAAATGCTCGCACAACCATGCCTGGAGAAAGGAGGCATGAACATACGAATCCACTTTCATATGGCCGTTCGAGGCGCGCATGTCTGAAACCAGTTGATCCAGGTGTGCATACAGAGAACCAAGAAACAGACCACCGAGGGGAAGAGAGACGCCCTTTGCTAATTTTATGCCAAATGTGATAAATTCCTGTCTTATCTCTTTCTTGCCCGATCCGTCGTCAAAAATATCCCTGGATAGCCAAAGAGCCAAGAACGCCGCGACATGAAGTATGCTATTCTTACGGTTCAACTCCAACTCGTCGAAACCACCGAGACACCCACAGTCATAAAAGAACTTCGTCTCGTTTTCTTCCGAACGAATCCATTTGACTTTGCAGCCAGGGCGGCGTTCTTCTTCTTCGTCCATGACGACTGACATCGAGGTTTCCAATTACAGGAAGATTTAGCGACCAACCACGCTCTCCAAAGAAATGGTCATTTCGCCCCACTCGCATATGACCGTATGGGTGTCTGGACACCATCTAGAAATAAAAGCAACCAACCACGGAATGTCTTTGCTAATCCGGAAACCTTTCAAGGAAGCCCTTTCCAGAATCGTCGACAATCTGCGCCCTGGTCAAATTGGTCTTTCTGAGGTTCTGGTCCATCATAAATCGCGTCTATTTCTCAAAGAACGCAACGGACTTGCATGGATTTTAAAGTCGATAGAAGAGGCGCGATATTCTTTCCTCACGAAGGCAAAACCTTGTTACGCCTCTGACGAACCGATCGATCCTCTCCTTCGCTTTCCCGGGCCGGTCGGAAGGATCGGCACGTATTGGGGATGGTTTCTCTTAATCGTGATGATGCGCCGTGAAGAACTCGTCATCTATGTTTGGCTTGGAATTACTCCCATCCCCTCGGTACCGCGAGAAATTGTTGACATCTTAACCAAAATTCTCTTACGTTTTTCACCTGCGATAGCTACAATGAAACAAGAAGAGCGTGAATTATTACACAAAGCGTGTAGAAATTATTTTATTGGACACAAGGGAGCTGCCTCGGGCACAAACTAATTGGTTTCAAAGACCTTTCGTGCATACGCGAAAGTGGGGACCGCGGAACTCTATATCACCACTACATACGAGTCGGAAACTCGCTCAACCCCAGGATAGACGCGCCCAAAAAAGGAGGGGACCATGCCCACGGCCACACCAAAACAAGGAGTAAACCCTAAAAACTAGGTTTTCGTGGGAAAGGGATGGCAAATTACTATCGCATGCTTACCTTACGAACGAGTTGAGGCGGTCAACATTACTATGGTATTCATGCCTAAGTACTACTATGAGCGCGTGCAACACATACCTGTGGCTAGGATTCACACCAACATGTTCTACAAGGTCATAAAAAGGTACGCCTACAACTAGGGTTTTCACCAACACAAGAAAACAAAAGAAAAAACAAGTCACGGAAGGAAGTCTTGGAAGACATACCTAATCCGCCGCCCCGCTTCACCGCTACCAAGCAAAAAAAAGAAGAAACAATAAGGGTGTGAATCAAAGGGAGAGGCCGGACATCCTTTTTATAGGCGTGATACTTGGGAGTTCGAACAAGAAAAGGATTTCCAATTTTGAGCCAAGGAAGAAAAAGAGGAAACCGGTCCGCAAAGACCAATTTCCACGTCCAAGACCACTCACACCACACCACGTCCCCACCACGCCTAGCCGTCCTTGCACGTTCCACCATGCCATTGCCGCGGCCCCCCATGCCAAGCCATTCACTCCATTGTCGCGGCCCCACCACTCCTAGCCGTTCTTGCACGTTCCACCATGCCATTTCCGCGGCCCCCCTGCCAAGCCATTCGCTCCATTGCCGCGGCCCCACCACGTCTAGTCGTCCGTGTACGTCTCGTCTTGCCAAGGCCACACTATGCCAAGCCGCCTGCTCCACTGTCGCGACCCTATCATCCACGCGCGTTTACTTTACCAAGACCACGCCGCCTCTTGGCCCCTCGAGCCAAGCCCGTCCACTTGCGTCGCCTTCCAAGACCGCGTCCCCTTTTCCTTGGAGATGTACGACCAGACCAATACGGTAACTTTCATCTCACCACTCCACGATCTGCATTCCCAGTACAACTTACACAGGGCCGCCAACACGGGAAGCCAATACTCTCTTTACCACTCAAAAAGGTTAGTCGGATTCTCCTGACCATCTCTGCAATGATTTACACCTCGATTCCGTCCTTGTCTGTCACCATCATATGCTTACCTCACAACAAGGCACCGGTTCCGAGCTAAGCAGGGGACTTAATGTTGATTGTGGTTTTTAGCTTAGGGTTAAAATCGTAAAACACTAAACCCTAGCAGATAGTGATGTAACAACATTTAAAATAACAAGCATTTACTAAGCGCATTTACTGAAACCTTTAATGTGTCCCTAAATAATTAACGGGGTATATTTTTTCAAAATTAGGGTTACGACACGTCAAACCTAATTACCACGTGTGCCAATGGAAAATCATGCCGACCACACCGACCGCGCAAAGCATGCCAACCATGCTAGCCGCACCTCTTGCCAATGGCAAATCATGCCAGCCACACCCGACCGCGCCAAAGCATGCCAACCATGCTAGCCACACATCGTGCCAATGGCAAATCATACCCGACCACAGATAGCGCAAAGCATGCCAACCATGCTAGCGCACCTCTGTGCCAATGACAAATCATGCCCGACCACAACGACCGCGCCAAAGCATGCCAACCATGCTAGCCGCACCTCAATGCCAATGGAAAATCATGACAGCCACACCGACCGCGCCAAAGCATGCCGACCATGCTATCACGACCGGTTGTCGGTAGAGCAAAAATAATTTCACTTTCTCACTCTACTAAATATAAATGAAGTACGTGATAAGAAAGAGTTCGTATCCACATAGAGGCAATTGTTGTTATAAAATTTTAGTTTTACGAAGTAACCAAGGGGGGATTTTTGTTTTATCTAAGCAATAAAAAAAATAATTGAAAGCAATAAAATAATTTGAATAATCAATAAGGAGAAGATATTGGTCACGAGATAGTATCATTCACAAACATGTATTTTCATCAATGATTAGAATTGATAATTTAATCTCTCATTTACTAAAAGTCCTAGGATACCTTGATCGCAAGAATATCCCGCTAATTCCCGATTTCATCAAAACCACATTAAAAGATGTAAATGTGAATTCTTCCTAGAAAGCAACCTAATGTGTAAAAGCACAATCAAGTTTAACTCCCTCAAAGCAATAAGTTCTATGGAATAAGACTAATCAAGGCAATCAAACGTGTAAAAGCACTAATTCACTTTAGGTTAAGATTCATATGCAATTATAAAGATGTATCACTACAAGTAATAACCACACTATGCTACTTAGAATCAGGGATAAACAATTATTTCGTATTGAAAACCCTAATCTAGCAATAGAGATGAATGTAAATCAGATTGATTCCGGACTCAACCAAATAAACAATCACATCATATGACAATATTAATAATGAATCATAAACAATAAAGTATTGAGACAAAACTAATTCATAGATTTAAATAACATGTTGAGAAATCAACTTTATCCCATAACCAATAATATGTGTTTAGCTACTCATAGTTATGGAGTTCATCATAAAAATATTAATTTAATAGAAAAAGATTAACAAAAGCAAACCCTAGAAGCGTAAACAAAAGCGGCTCTCTTCAAGTTCCAAGAATAATAAGTGATTCAAAGTTGTGGAAGACTTTCTTTTAAATAGCACTCTTGTTTCCAAAATTAGGTCTAATCTCAAAGGTCCAATAGATAGAAGTCCACCAAGCCCATATGTGAGAAAAACCCATGTAGAAAATATGCCCCAAAAATTGTCGCCGAAAAGCGTATTATGGCTTAGGAAATTAGCCGGAAAATATATCTCGGGTGTGACCGTAAAGTCCACCCGATCACTTGGGTCAACGAGTCGGCTCGACCGAGTTAACTCGAGTCAAAGCGAGTCAACACCGATTCGGCTATCGAAGTCGGTCAAGTTGGCTGAACCGGGACATTGCACGAGCCATATCTTCTGCTGCACTATCATTGTGCTTCACCAGGTTAAACTCCAGTCATGATGGCCCTATATGTTGCATCCCCATCGACAAAGAAGAATGCAACTCCTTCCACTTAGCAAAGAACCACCAATTCCATTTATCCTATGCCGGGCTCAAACCATCGGATGTAGCTCCATTTCGATTAAACTGCATAAATCCTTCTCATGTTCTTCTCCACCTAATTCATCTCGTCATCCAGACCGCAACTTCACATACAACCATACAGTTCATTATCAAAAGCTGCAGTTCATGCCTGAATTCCTTGTTCTTGTACAAATGGTGGCTCTAATTTCTCATCACTGAGATATGCATTCCAACACATCTCATCATTACTTCATAACCTGCATCAAGCTATACTTCCTGTAATTCATACAACCGCTGCATAAGCCAATTCTGCTGCTCTGTCGTTCAATATTTTCTTAGCACAAAACCCGAGACCCAATTGTGCTTCCTCTTGCATTCTACTCAATTTCAAAAGCAATTAAAACCCTAACTTTTGTAGCTCATTTATTTGTCAAGTTCGGGTTCACATCAAACCCTCGGCTCGGCTACATCTTCTTGTTGTCAATGCTTTTGATTCATTCCACCCGACGCAAACATTCTCGCAATTCCAGTTCAATCCTCACCGCCACAACCAATACCTCCTGCAACACATTCCTTGAACAGCTCATACATTTTTAGTTCCATTCTCCAATCTGCAATCCTATTGCACAGTCAACACCATTTCTCTCTTCCTAGCAACAATCATAACCACTTCATCTCAGCTTCCTCCATTAGCCAAATTCATTAATTAACAACATTAGCTAGCCCATTTCAGCTTCAATTAGTCTAGCATCTCAGTTCCTCCATCTTAGCGGCACACAAGCTCAGTTTCTGTAGTTGCACTTCCTTGTACAAACATCTCCAGACAAGATCATTCACATCTTCATCTTCACCGATTAACACAAGTCAAAACTAACCCCTAAAGCAAACTCCATCTCACTGCCATTCTTCATATCTTGAATCAGACATCATTAATAACTCGGATCGAGCTCAAACCTTGTCCCTAACAATCATATACATCATACTCTGGCCATTCAACACAGCTGCAATAACATTTGCACCACCATCTTCAATTTCTTTGTTTCAAACGCACAATTTTAAGGAGAACCCACTTCCCATATCAAAAGTCTCCATCTTCTCTTTAATTTCAATGGCAGTAGCACCACCTTCATCATTCTAATGCCCTAGCAGCAACAACCCAGGTCACCTGCAATTCATAACTCTGTAGCCTCAAGTTCCATCACCACATATTTTTTTCAGTCCGAACCTTGAACTGCATCAAATCTGTAGCTTATTGCACTGTTCACCCTTCACAACCATCTGTTCATATTATGCTAGTTTTGCCACCTGCAATGTCTATGGCTTCAAACACCACTAAAACAGCTTCAACTCTTCCTCACCAGAATCACCATGGGCACCTGTAACATTCAACTCATGTAGCTTAACAACTGCATCAGCTCAGGCAACCATTCTTCTTGCTTTCCTCAATTCCCTGGTTTGTAGCTTGAGAACAACAGCTCCAACTCTGCCATGAACCATTGCAATCTTTACTGTAACAGCACCAGCCTCTTTCTTGAGCTTCAGTTTAACCGAGTCTAACATTCAATAGCCCCCAACACATACATCCCAACCTCTGCCTCAGTTAAATCTACCATCTGAAGCAAACCAATCCACCATCTCCAGCTGCACTTCAGTTCACTTCAGCCATTCCTCTGTATCACCATCACCCGCGGCTTATTTCCATTGTCACCACCAGACTGCATCAGAACAAACTCTAGTTCAATCCACTGCTCCTGCCCTGCAAAGTAGCTCCTGTTATTCCTTTGCTTAAGCTTCAGTCACCATCAGCGACATCATCTCAGGCTGTACCAACACCAAACTGCAGAATTGCCTGATCTTGTCACAAGCAATACCACCAGACCCATTTGCACCTTCTCATCTAGCCCAATAACAATAGCATTTCTCTTGTAATCTTGAATCCATTAACATAGAACTAGCTCAACAACCATTATCAACACCTCGAATCTTCCTCTTTCTTTAAATTGTTCAAACCCTTATCCTTCCTAACCTTCACTCCCATTCATTGCTCCATAAAGAACAACATAAACCCAATCTTCTAATTCATCTGTTGAGCTTTAAACTTATAACAGATTCAACTCCTAGATTCAGTTCTTCAAATCGAGTCATCCATCACAGCAGATTCAATTTCTTCATTGTTTTCACAAAATAGAACAAACCCAAGCTCTTGATTTCTCTATTCAACTCAAATATAGAAAAACCCTAACTTTGAAGTTGAATCGATGGCAATAATTTCATAATCTCCTTTCTCTGGTTCTCCAGTCCAACGAAACACAGCATTTTCTCAACAGTATCCACAATTTCTCGATCTGAAACTCACAACGTCTCTTTTTACTCTTCTTCTTCGCATCGGCTTCATCTTACAGCAGCCGTGAACTCTCTCGAGTTCATGAAGAATGATTGAGAGAATCAACTTCTCTGAAATCAGGGGCTAGGTAAGAACTGGAATTGCTATAAGCACCCAGCAGATTGATACAGGCCACCACAGTGACAATTTTGACATGTTAGTTATATGGAACTGACAGTTCATTCACTCCTTTTTTTTCGCAACATTAGCATGCTCCAAGTATTGATTGGGAATTGATCTTTTTGCCATTTCCGCTCCAAATGGACGTTTTCTCCTTCTTTTGCTCCCAAGTACTCCATTGCACCTAATAACTCAAAATCAAACATAAGAGATGCAATTCACAAGGATAATAGAAAAGAAAGCATAAAAAGTAGATATAAAATTAGGTGTTTTACAACACCTATCAAATTCCCCAACACTTAGACTTTGCTAGTCCTCGAGCAAATCAAACTACACAAATACATACAACTCCGTGTCGTCGAGGCTACGGTTACTCTTAGCATAAATAACAAGCCTTTGAACCCCTAGGTGTCCCTAGTGGACGAGTTATAGTCTCGTGAGGGTTTACTAGAGATATACCCATAAAACCTATTTTTCCAACTTACTAGTTCTCCGAAATAATAGCATCCAACGCGCTAAGAAGACATGGAGATTCTGCACACTAGTCATAAGAAGTTAGACACATAAATGAACACAATCTCATTCTTAAAAGTTGAGAGATAAATAACCATCCCTTATCGAAAGAAATTCGGGTTCGGAGTGATCGAAAGTCTTGACTCTGCCTCACAAGAAAGGGTTTTATGATATTGCTCTCAATAATAAACGACTTTTTATGGGTCACACATGTGTCCGGTAGGAATGAAGAGAGAATCATGCGACACGTTAAATGGTAGGAAGGCAAACCTTCCGAATTGTTTTGAAAACCCACATCTTTTATCATTTTTGAAAACCCATTTTTCTGACGATCTCTAAGAAAGGAAATCAACCAATTAACGAAGGTGGGAATATGCTTACTTACCTCGTTATCCGTTCGACGTGCATCTAGTACCACTCTCACAGTATCCATAGAAACGTCTTCGGTCTTCAATCGGTGTCTTCATCTTCGTCTTCGGTCTTCAACTATTGATGATAACTCTTGAACCTCGTAGAATCTTGACAATGTAAATCTTTCCTCTAAATCCTTATTGCTTGAAACTTCATTGTAGATATTTCTTCTTCCATTGGCTTTATTGAAAGAATACAAAACTAAAAACAAACCAAAATATGATACAATGGATTTTTTCTTTTTTCTTTTTTTTTTTTTTTTTTTTCTTTTTTTTTTTTTTTTTTTTTGTTTTTTTTTTTTTTTTTTATGAGACAAGAAAAATAAAACAAATACAAAATGAAAAGGAAACAAAACAATAAAACTAGAAGTACAAAGGCCATGGTGTAAGTACTTTACCGCTTGATTCTTCACAACTTGTATGTCTTGATATCATAAACTTCTCAAACTCTCATCCTTGATAATTTTCACTCTTGTACAATAGTCTTCAACTTGTAAAAATTCTGCTCCTTGTCTTGTTGCTTTACTTGAATCTGAAATCTGCTCATTTCTGTACCGTTGCTTGTAAACCTTGAACGTCTTCAACTTTCCTTCGAATTTGTGATGCTCCTCTTGTTGATGATGATGGTGTTTCTATGGATCTGTTGGTGTAGAGATATAAAGCGGATGGTGCTAACTGCGAACAAGATTACAAGTGGTATGTATGTTAGCAATTCGGTGTCACCATCATGATTGATAAAAATAGCACTCAAGAGATCAAAATAGTGCTTCTATTGGTGGGAGGTTGGGCATCTCACCATTCTGCCCGGAATTTACATACGGTGACACACACTCTAAAAGCACATATTTAGACAGTACAAAGAATTGAAGGTCGGTGCCTCGCATGATGTAACATAGGTAGTCTCCACTATAGGGGACCATAACTCTAATACCGAATTCAGTCTGCACCTTATTTGCCACTGGCATGGTTAAATCTAACTTCAACTCTCATACAATTAAGAAACCCGATCATGTTCTCTGTCATCTCTAAGTTCAGTCACTTTTATGAGAATCTCGATGTAATCTTAGCGACATGTATACTATGTGACTCTAAACTAACTACAAGTTGGAGTTTTCTTATTCACTATTTTACAAAAAATTGAAAATAGGAAAAATTTACAATGCAAATGCTTAACCACTCCCCCACACTTAAACTTTACATTGTCCTCAATGTAAATTGAATCGTCCAAAGTAAGTCAAGGTGGGAAATTCTAACATGATATGTGACAAGAAATCGAGAAAAAAAAAAAAAAACAAAACAAAACAAAACAAAACAAAACAAAACAAAACAAGAAAAAACTAAAAACAAGACAAGAAATACTCATCCGATGGGTTGCCTCCCATTTAACGCTTGGTTTAAAGTCGTCAGCCCGACTATCTCCTTGCTTTCTATGACTCCTCCAGAGGGAGTACATCCACAAAGTTAATTCCTTCCACCACTTCGGAAGTGAAATTCTCATAATATGGTTTCAACCTGTGCCCATTAACTTTAAGTTCTTTTCCTATAGCTATGCTACGAATTTCCACTGCACCATGAGAAAACACATTAGTAACAATAAAAGGTCCAATCCATCGTGACCTTAATTTACCCTAAATAAATGCAAGCGAGAATTAAACAAAAGCACTTTCCGCCCAATGCAAAATTGTTTTCTAGAAATCATGTTATCATGAAATGCTTTCGTCTTTTCCTTATAAATGAGTGAGCTTTCAAATGCATCATTGCGGAGCTCCTCTAGCTCTTGGAGTTGTAACTTCCTTTGCTTTCCAGCCCCCATCCATCTCCATATTGCATTGCTTAATAGCCCAAAACGCCTTATGCTCAATTTCAACGGGTAAATGACAAGGTTTACCATACACAAGCCTAAAGGGAGACATCCCG
Source organism: Papaver armeniacum (assembly GCA_023531295.1). Classification (NCBI taxonomy): domain Eukaryota; kingdom Viridiplantae; phylum Streptophyta; class Magnoliopsida; order Ranunculales; family Papaveraceae; genus Papaver; species Papaver armeniacum. The sequence goes on along the minus strand of JAJJWW010015919.1, from coordinate 112,652 downwards.
ATAGGTGTCTTGTATGCGGTTCTATAAGCCCACAAAGCATCATTAAGTCGCATGCTCCAATCTTTCCTTGTTGGATTCACCGTCTTCTCTAGAATGGACTTCACCTCTCGGTTAGAAACCTCGGCTTGTCCATTTGTTTGGGGATGATAAGGTGTTGCAATCTTGTGCGACACATTGTACTTCTTCAACAAGCTTTGTAAAATCATGTTTTTGAAGTGAGAACCCCCATCGCTAATTATGGCTCTTGGAATTCCAAACCTTGCAAAAATATTAGCTTGCACAAAATCAAACCACTTTAGAATCATTAGTTGGGGTGGGCTTAGCTTCCACCCATTTCGAGACATAATCAACAACAAGTAAGATATAAAAATTCCCATGGAGTTGACAAAAGGATACATAAAATCAATACCCCATACATCAAAAACTTCAATAAATTGAATAAAAGTTTGTGGCATTTGATTTCGGGCACCTAGATTGCATGTTCTTTGGCACCTATCACAAGTTGTACAAAATATATGTGCATCCTTAAACAAGGTTGGCCAATAAAAACCACTTTCAAGTACCTTGTGAGCGGTTCTCTTACTCCCAAAATGTCCTCCGCAAGCATAGGAGTGACAAAAAGACAAGATAGAATTAAATTCAGATTCGGGAACGCACCTTCTTATTAATTGGTCACTACCATGTTTCCACAAATATGGATCATCCCATATGTATTGGTTCCCCAACTTCTTAAGTTTGTCTCTCTCAGCACGAGACAAGTTCTTTGGGATTTGTTTAGACACCAAGTAATTGATAATATCGGCATACCATGGTTCTCCAAAGGCAATTGAGAATAGTTGCTCATCCGGAAAACTTTCACGCAATGGGATAGCTTCCTTGTCCACAGCAAGACGGCTCAAGTGATCCGCAACGGAGTTCTCGATTCCTTTCTTGTCCTTGATTTCAATATCAAACTCTTGCAAGAGTAAAATCCATCGTATGAGCCTCGGTTTTGCCACTTTCTTTGTAAGCAAGTACTTAAGTGCTGCATGATCAGAAAAGACAACAACTTTTGTATCAATTAGATAAGAGCGAAACTTTTCCAAAGCAAAAACAATGGCTAACAACTATTTTTCAGTGGTTGTGTAGTTTTGTTGGGCCTCATTTAACGTTCTAGAAGCATAATAAATAGCATGAGGTATCTTCCCCACACGTTGCCCAAGCACCACACCAACCGCATAGTCACTTGCATCACACATGAGCTCAAAAGGTTTGCTCCAATCCGGTGGTTTAATGATAGGGGCTGAAATCAAAAGTTCTTTCAAATTAAACGATTGAATGCCGCCATACACCTTTCATCAAAGTTAAAAACCACATCTTTTGCAATAAATTACAAAGTGGTGATGCTATCTTGGAAAAATCCTTGATGAATCTTCGATAGAAACCTGCATGACCAAGAAAAGAGCGTATCTCCCTCACCGTAGTGGGAGGGGTTAGAGCACGAATAAGGTCTATCTTCGATTTATCAACTTCCAAGCCTTTAGAAGATATTATATGGCCTAAAACTATGCCATGAGTTACCATAAAATGGAACTTCTCCCAATTCAACACAAGGTTTGTTTCAACACATCGTTCAAGGATTAGAGACAAATTGTTCAAGCAAAGGTCAAATGAATCACCAAAGACACTAAAATCGTCCATGAACACTTCGATTATGTTTTCAACATATTCTGAAAAGATACTTACCATACACCTTTGAAAGGTAGCTGGAGCATTGCACAAGCCAAAATGAATCCTTTTATAAGCAAAAGTACCGAAAGGACAAGTGAAAGTGGTTTTCTCTTGATCCTCCGACAGTATCACAATCTGATTGTAACCTGAATAGCCATCAATGAAGCAATAGTAAGAGTGTCCAGCTAAACGTTCAAGCATTTGATCAATAAAAGGCAATGGAAAATGATCTTTCCTAGTGGTGGCATTCAATTTTCTATAATCAATACAAACCCTCCAACCGGTTTGCACACGAGTTGAGACAAGTTCGTTCTTATCATTCTCCACCACTGTCACACACCGATTTCTTTGGTACTACTTGTACCGAGCTCACCCACTTACTATTGGATATGGGGTAGATAACACCCACTTCCAAAAGCTTGATTATCTCTTTTTTCACAACTTCCATCATAGGAGGGTTCAAACGATGTTGTGCTTCCCTTGTAGGCTTTGCATCGTCCTCCAAACGGATTTTGTGCATACAAACGCTAGGCTTATACCCTTGATATCAGCAATTGTCCATCCTAATGCCGTCTTGTACTTCCTTAGCACCCTTAGAAGTTTTTGCTCCTGTAAATCACTAAGCTCATTAGAAAAAATCACAGGTAACTCTTCATTATCACCCAAGTACAAGTATTTAGGTGATCGGGAAGAGGTTTCAATTCTAAAATTGGAGATTTAATTATTGAAGGTACAAGCTTTTCATCACTGCATGGTAAAGAAATAAAAGAGATATTATGAGTTTCCGGGCATCCTTGTAGTGAATTAAGATCACCAAGGGCTTCCTTGACTTCATTACCACACTCTACACCATTATACATGGATGTAGTTAACATGGTTTCCAAAGCGTCATCACCATTTAATTCAAACATTTGTTGTGCCAATGTATCCATAACATCAATGGAGAAACAAAAGTGGACATCACTAGGATATCTCATCGTCTCGAAAATGTTGAAACGTATTGTTTCTCCATCAAACTCCATGGTCAAAGTTCCCTTGTCCACATCAATTATGGTTTTCGCCGTTTTCATGAAGGGACGCCCAAGTAGCAATGGAAGAGATGAGTCCGGTGAACCTTTATTCATCTCTAACACACAAAAGTCAGCTGGAAATACAAGTTGATTAACCTTCACAAGAACATCCTCAACAATACCCATTGGGTAGACATTAGAACGATCGGCTAATTGCAATACAATTTCAGCCTTTTTAAGAGGACCAAGATCAAGTGAATTATACATTTATGCAGGCATAACATTAACGGATGCACCTAAATCCAACATAGCTTTGTTAAATTTTGTGTTACCAATTGTGACGGAATGTCAAAACTACCGGGATCCTTGCACTTAAGTGGGAGTTTGTGTTGTAAGATTGCCGAAACATTCTCCCCCACACTAATCACTTCATTACCTTTGAGCCTTTTCTTATTGGTACACAAGTCCTTCAACACCTTTGCATACTTTGGAACTTGCTTAATAGCATCAATGAGTGGTATGTTCACATGGATCTTTTTAAGAACGTCTAAATCTCCTTTTCTAGTTCCGCTTTCTTAGAACTTACAAATCATGAGGAAAAGGTAAAGGAGGAACATAAGTAGAAACCGGAGTTTTAGAGTTAGGAATAGGTACCTCGAGAAGTTTGGGGAGAATCCTCATTCTTCTCCTCCAAAACAGGTTCCTTTGGTGTTTCCACCTTGCCCGAATCAGTAACTTCGGGTTGCACAAGTTGTGTACCACTTCTCAACGTAATAGCGTTGACACCCTCTTTTGGGTTAATAGGTTGAGAAGGGAGTTTCCCACTATTTTGTGCCTTCAATTGGTTCAACTCAATAACCATGGAGCCCATTTGTGTCTGCAACTCCTTGATAGCACTCTTAGTTTCTCGCCGACTTTCTTTAAACATGGTGGAAATGCCTTGCATCATTGTTTGAATCTTTGAATCAATATAGGAACCTTGATTTTGCATTGATTGTTGTACTTGTGGTTGCTGAAATTATTATCTCGGCTGGAATTGTTGTTGTTGAGGTTGAAATCCACTCGGAAAGTTGAAGGTAGGTTGTTGAACCGCTCCTTGATTGTTGGCATAGCTAAAATTGGGGTGATCTCTCCATCCCGGATTGTAAGTGTTAGAGTAGGGATCATACCGTCTTTGTTGATTTGGAAAGACCGCATTAGCTTGCTCGTCCTCATAAGCTTGAGAGGAACTTGGTATCACCGCTGGCTGCAACTTGTTGCATCATTGCGGTCATGTTACCCATTTGTTGCCGAAGTTCCTCGACCTCGCTCACTTCATTTACTTTCCTAAGAAGCACATCCGAACCACGACTCAAGAATTGTTGGGAGTTTGCTGCCATGTTTTCAATCAACTCTCTAGCTTGTGCTACCGTCTTGCTCACTAGTGCACCACCACGCGTGGCGTCAAGAAGATTCCTATCACTTGATTGGAGTCCTTCATAGAAATATTGGATGATCATAGCGTCACTGAATTGGTGGTGAGGGCATCTTGCCACCAATCTTTTGTATCGTTCCCAACATTCATATAAGGATTCTCCCACATTTTGCTTCATCCCACAAATCTCCTTGCGAATTTGAGTAGCCTTTGATGCGGGAAAATATCTCTCTAAAAAGAGTTTCTTCAGCCCATTCCATGTCGTGACACTTCCGGAAGTTAAATAGTACAACCAATCCTTAGCACTATCCATCAAAGAGAAACGGAAAACTTTTAACATTGCACCATCCGCCTCAACATCCGCTGGAAGCATAGCCATGACAACGGTGTGGAAGTCCATAAGATGCTTGTTTGGGTCTTCATTCACCATGCCATGGAACTTTGGTAATTCTCTAAGCAACCCCGGCTTGATCTTAAAAGTAGAGTTTGTTTGAATACACCCCTGTTGTGTATCAAGCCTATGAGAAGCCAAGTCCTTGAGTGAACGATTTGCATCACCCATTGTTTCTTCTTCTTCAACTTGTGGTTCGTCTACGAATGGAACCTCTTGTTCACCTTCTAGTTGTAACTCTTTTCCCACTTATAACTCTTGATTTTCTGTTGTGTCTTGACTTGGTTGTAGTATTGTGCCTCTTCGAGTAGCTATCCCGCACCTTGGATAATTCCAATCTTTAGAAGCCAGGGATTAGGTACCTGAAAACAATTCTCGCAAACAAGTGAGAAACAAGACAAGAAACAAAAAGCAAAGATAAAAGCAGAAATTATAAAAAGAAACTAAAAACTTAATAACAAGTCGTATGCCTCCCCGGAAGCGGCGCCAAAATTTGACCGGTTGTCAGCCGAGCAAAAATAATTTCACTTTCTCACTCTACTAAATATAAATGAAGTACGTGATAAGAAAGAGTTCGTATCCACATAGAGGCAATTGTTGTTATAAAATTTTAGTTTCTAAAGTAACCAAGGGGGGATTTTTGTTTTATCTAAGCAATAAAAAAAATAATTGAAAGCAATAAAATAATTTAATAATAAATAAGGAGAAGATATTGGTCACGGGATAGTATCATTCACAAACATGTATTTTCATCAATGATTAGAATTGATAATTTAATCTCTCATTTACTAAAAGTCCTAGGATACCTTGATCGCAAGAATATCCCGCTAATTCCCTGATTTCATCACAACCACATTAAAAGATGTATATGTGAATTCTTCCTAGAAAGCAACCTAATGTGTAAAAGCACAATCAAGTTTAACTCCCTCAAAGCAATAAGTTCTATGGAATAAGACTAATCAAGGCAATCAAACGTGTAAAAGCACTAATTCAATTTAACCAAGGTTATGATTCATATGCAATTATAAAGATGTATCACTACAAGTAATAACCACACTATGCTACTTAGAATCAGGGATAAACAACTATTTCGTATTGAAAACCCTAATCTAGCAATAAAGATGAATGTAAATTGGATTGATTCCGGACTCAACCAAACAAACAATCAAATCATATGACAATATTAATAATGAATCATAAACAATAAAGTATTGAGACAAAACTAATTCATAGATTTAAATAACATGTTGAGAAATCAACTTTATCCCATAACCAATAATATGTGTTTAGCTACTCACAGCTATGGAGTTCATCATAAAAATATTAATTGAATATAAGAAGATGAACAAAAACAAACCCTAGAAGCGTAAACAAAAGCGGCTCTCTCCAAGTTCCAAGAATAATACGTGATTCAAAGTTGTAGAAGACTTTCCTTTAAATAGCTCTCTTGTTTCCAAAATTAGGTCTAATCTCAAAGGTCCAATAGATAGAAGTCCACCAAGCCCATATGTGAGAAAACCCATGTAGAAAATATGCCCCAAAAACTGTCGCCGGAAAATGGTATTATGGCCGGAAATTGGTCGTAAAATATATCTCAGGTGACCGGCAAAGTCCACCCGGTCACCGATCAACGAGTCACGGCCGAGTTAACTCGAGTCAAGCTCGAGTCAACACCGATTCCACCTATCCGACTCGGTCAAGTTGGCCGTGCCAGGCCATTGCACATGCCATATCTTCGCGCGCACTATAATTGTGCTTCACCGGTTAAACTCCAGCCATGATGGCCTTTGTATGTTGCATCCCCTGATCTCGATCGACAAAGAACAATGCAACTCCTTCCACTTAGCAAGAACCACCAATTCCATTTATCCCTGCAGTTCAAACCATCAGATGTAGCTCCATTTCAGCTAAACTGTCCTAATCCTTCTCATGTTCTTCTCCACCTAATTCATCTCGTCATCCAGACCGCAACTTCACATACAACCATACAGTTCATTATCAAAAGTCAGCTTCATGCCTGAATTCCTTGTTCTTGTACGGCGACAAGAGCACTCTAATTTCTCATCACTGCGTAAATGCATTCCAACACATCTCATCATTACTTCATAACCTCGATCAAGCTATACTTCCCTTAATTCATACAACCACCGCATAATCCAATTATGTTGCTCGCCATTCAATATTTTCTTAGCACAAAACCGTAGACCCAATTGTGCTTCCTCTTGCATTCTACTCAATTTCAAAAGCGAATTAAAACCCTAACTCGTAGCTCATTTCACTCATCAAGTTCCGGGTTCACATCAAACCCTCGGCTCACCAGCATCTTCTTGTTGTCAATTCTTTTGATTCATTCCACCCGACGCAGCATTCTCTGCAATTCAGTTCAATCCTCACGCCACAATCAATACCTCCTGCAACACATTCCTTGAACAGCTCATAAACTTGTAGTTCCATTCTCCAATCTGCAATCCTATTGCATAGTCAACACCATTTCTCTCTTCCTGGCAACAGTCATAACCACTTCATCTCAGCTTCCTCCATTAGCCAAATTCATTAATTAACAACATCAGCTAGCCCATTGCAGCTTCAATTAGTCTAGCATCTCAGTTCCTCCATCTCGCTGCAGACACAAGCTCGGCCAGTAGTTGCACTTCCTTGTACAAACATCTCAGCACAAGACCATTCACATCTTCATCTTCACCAGTTAACACAGTCAAAACTAACCCCTAAAGCAAACTCCATCTCACTGCCATTCTTCATATCTTGAACTGCAGCATCACTAATAACTCCAGATCGAGCTTAAACCTGTCCTAACAATCATCTACATCATACCCTGGCCATTCAACACAGCTGCAATAACATTTGCACCACCATCTTCAATTTCTTTGTTTCAAACGCACAATTTTAAGGAGAACCCACTTCCCATATCAAAAGTCTTCATCTTCTCTTTAATTTCAATGGCAGTAGCACCACCTTCATCATTCTAATACCCCCCGGTAGCAACAACCTGTGCCACCTGCAATTCATAACTCAGTAGCCTCAAGTTGCATCACCACATATTTCCTTCAGTCCGAACCTTGAACTGCATCAAATCTGTAGCTTATTGCACTGTTCACACTTCACAACCATCTCTGTTTATATCATGCTAGTTTTGCCACTGCAATGTCTATGGATTCAAACACCACTAGGACAGCTTCAACTCTTCCTCACCAGAATCACCATGGGCACCTGTAACATTCAGCTCATGTAGCTTAACAACTGCATCTGCTCAGGCAACCATTCTTCTTTCTTGCCTCAATTCCCTGGTTTGTAGCTTGAGAACAACAACTCCAACTCTGCCATGAACCATTGCAATCTTTACTGTAACAACACCAGCCTCTTTCTTGAGCTTCAGTTCAACTGAGTCTAACATTCAATAGCCCCCAACACATACATCCCAACCTCCGCCTCAGTTAAATCTACCATCTAAAGCAAACCAATCCACCATCTACGCTGCACTTCAGTTCACTTCAGCCATTCCACTGTATCACCATCACCATGCGGCTTATTTCTATTGTCACCACCAGACTGCATCAGAACAAAATCCAGTTCAATCCATCAAGCTCGCCTCTACAAAGCAGCTCCTGCTATTCCTTTGCTTGAGCTTCAGTCAACATCAGCGACATCATCTCAGGCTGCACCAATACCAAACTGCAGAATTGCCTGATCTTGTCACAAGCAATACCACCAGACCCATTTGCACCTTCTCATCTAGCCCAATAACAGTAGCATTTCTCTTGTAATCTTGAATCCATTAACATAGAACTAGCTCAACAACCATTATCAACACCTGAATCTTCCTCTTCTTTCTGTGTTCAAACCCTTATCCTTCCTAACCTTCACTCCCATTCATTGCTCCATAAAGAACAACAAAAACCCAATCTTCTAATTCATCTGTTGAGCTTATAACTCATAACAGATTGAAATCCTAGATTCAGTTCTTCAAATCGAGCCATCCATCACAACAGATTCAATTTCTTCACTGTTTTCACAAAATAGAACAAACCCAAGCTCTTGATTTCTCTATTCAACTAAAATATAGAAAAACCCTAACCTGAAGGTGAATCCATGGCAATAATTTCATAATCTCCTTCCTCTGGTTCTCCATTCAACAGCAACACAGGATTTTCTCAACAGTATCCACAATTTCTCGATCTGAAACTCACAGCGTCTGTTTTTACTCTTCTTCTTCGCATCGGCTTCATCTTACAGCAGACGCAACTCTCTGAGTTCATGAATAATGATTGAGAGAATCATCTTCTCTGAAATCTGGGGCTAGGTAAGAACTGGAATTGCTATAAGCACCCAGCAGATTGATACAGAGCCACCACAAAGGACAATTTTGACACATCGATTATATGGAACCCGACAGTTCATTCTTCACTCCTTTTTTTTCGCAACATTAGCCTTCTCCAAGTACTCCATTGCACCTAATAACTCAAAATCAAACATAAGAGATGCAATTCACAAGGATAATAGCAAAGAAAGCATAAACACTAGATATAAAATTAGGTGTTTTACAACACCTATCATAGCCGCACCTCTGTGCCAATGGCAAATCATGCCAGCCACACCGACCGCGCCAAATCATGCCAGCCATGCTAGCCGTACCTCCGTGCCAATGGCAAATCACGCCATCCACACCTATTGCGCCATGCCAAACGCACCTCTTCATGGCCCCATGCCGCGCCACCATATTGGCCTTCACTACGCGGCTATCAAAATGAAGGCGTGCAACAATCAATGGTTGCCCTTCAATCCCAAGAGAAAATCCTTGACGTCTAAGGTTACCAAACGACCTTTGCCCCAAAACCCTTGGCCCCACATGCCAAGCCAAAACCACACCTAGCCCAAGCTATCCACGCCATGCGCCTATGGCAAACCCTTGGCCCCACATGCCAAGCCAAAACCGCACCTAGCCCAAGCTAGTCACGCCATGCGCCTATGGAAAATCCTTGGCCCCACATGCCAAGCCAAAACCGCACCTAGCCAAAGCTATCCACGCCCAAGATGAACCCTTGGTCCCGCATGCCAAGCCAAACCAAACCAAACCTAGCCAAGCTAGCCGTGCCATGCCAAACGCACTTTGCCTTGGCCCTAGCCATGCTAGTCACATCATGTCAAGCCAAACTCCCTTTCCTTGACCCTAGCCACGCCATACGCCAATGGAAAACCCTTGGCCCTACATGCCAAGCCAAACCAAACCTAGCCAAGCTTGCCGCGCCATGCCAAACTCACTTTGCCTTGGCCCTAGCCATGCTAGTCACATCATGCCAAGCCAAACGCCCTTGCCTTGGCCCTAGCCACGCCATACGCCCATGGCAAACCCTTGGCCCCGCATGCCAAGCCAAACCAAACCTAGCCATGCTAGTCACATCATGCCAAGCCAAACGCCCTTGGATTTGCCCTAGCCACGCCATACGCCCATGGCAAACCCTTGGCCCTACATGCCAAGCCAAACCAAACCTAGCCAAGCTAGTCGTGCCATGCCAAATCCACTTTGTCCTGGCCCTAGCCATGCTAGTCACATCATGCCAAGCCAAACGCCCTTGCCTTGGCCCTAACCACGCCATACGCCCATGGCAAACCCTTGGCCCGATATGCCAAGCCAAAATCGCACCTAGCCAAAGCTAGCCACGCCCAAGGCGAACCTTTGGCCCCACATGCCAAGTCTAACCCTAGCCGCGCCACCCTGTTGGCCCTCACTACGCGGCTACCAAAATGAAGGCGTACAACAATCAACAGTTTCCCTTCAATCCTAAGAGCAAATCCTAGCCATCCAAGGTTAACAGACGACACATGGTAACCTTTGGCCCGAAAACCTAAGTTTGGCCACACCAAACCTTGCCACGCCAACGGCATGCCGCGACACCACGTTGGCCCTCACTACGCGGCTACCAAAACGAAGGCGTGCAACAATCAACGGTTGCCCTTCAATCCCAGGAGCAAATCCTAGCCATCCAAGGTTACCAGACGACACATGGTAACCTTTGGCCCGAAAACCTAAGTTTTTCCACGCCAAACCTTGCCACGCCAACGACATGCCAACTTAGCCGCGCCACCACGTTGGCCCTCACTACGCGGCTACCAAAATGAGGGCGTGCAACAATCAACGGTTGCCCTTCAATCCCAGGAGCAAATCCTAGCCATCCAAGGTTACCAGACGATACATGGTAACCTTTGGCCCGAAACCTAAGTTTGGCCACGCCAAACCTTGTCATGCCAACGGCATGCCTAGCCGCGCCACTGCGTTGGCCCTCACTAAGCGGCTACCAAAACGAAGGCGTGCAACAATCAACGGTTGCCCCTCCTCTCAAGATGCAAAATCTCGACCGTCGAAGGTCACCAGGCTGGAAAGTTTCCCGAGCTTGACTTGCCAAACCACAAAAAACGTGCTACATGTTTTCCAAAACATTCGAGACATCAACACAAACTGGGGGATCCTCTTTGGGTATTGGTTTGGCGGTTTACAGCGTGCGGCGTACACTACGCCCGTCATAAGGAAGTGTCATAAGGGTGAGGCGGTTAGTAAATACGGAAGTTATGTGTGAAACATTCATGGGACATAAAGCGCATGCGTTAACAACTTTATGGGACATCAATTCCATAACGTTAGCAGTTTCGTGAAAACCAGTTTCATGCGTTAACCACTTTATGGAACATCAATTCCATGCATATGGTTACCACCTCCTCTCATTTACTTCCCCACTCCTTAATGAGACCAGGGTATGTTTTTACTCCGACTTGTATAAATAGGTCTTACCTATTTCCATTGGAACAACAAGTTCATACGGGAGATACAACACTCAGAAATACTTACTTGCTAGCCCACCTTGGGAGCTCTCTCACTTTTCTGATAACAAGTCGTAGTAACCCAACTACTCTTCCAGAATCAACTATTATGGTCTCACCACTTTCCTTGCTCCCCCCCCCCAAAAAAAAAAAAAAAAAAAAAAAAAAACCAACCCATTCTCCTCCACTTTGTGACCGAAGCAAGTCCGGAACTACCATTTCTTAGTTTTGGCCGGACTTGTACGGTTGATCTCTCGAATCTAAAGTACTCCCTTGCGGTACATTGTTTAGGGTTTAAATTGTTTCTCACCTGCACACCCACAATTACCGAAATCAGCAGAAACCATTTTCACCTACAAACAGTAAGGACGTGGAAAGTCGAACAACCTATTCTAAAGGAGATTCGGGTATTTCAAATAAGAAGTTTTATTCAAAAAATGAGAAACCGCAAGCAGGATGCTAATTGGCAAAACCCTAATTTTGCCACGAATACAAAGAAGGTAAGATGAGTCTACAAAGCATCAGGACGACTATGCAACAAATAGAAACAATAAAAAGGAGAAGCTAGTCATCGAAAGTCGACGCGCGAGTCTCCTCGGTCAGAACTATTTTCAGGAACTTTCCCCAGCAATCTCTCAGGCAACAGAGGTTCCATCCGACAACCACGTCAGCATAAGCAACCTTAACATCCCACCCCGAAGCCGCCTCAACAGCAACAGCACCCGTCTCCTTCCCGACACCCGCCTCAACAACCGATCCATCATATGCCACCATGACTTCCCTAATGTCGCCGACAGCAGTTTCGGCGTCTACTCCGAAGGGTGTTTTAGTTTCATCAAACGCAACGTCTTCATCGAAGATCTTATTAGCGACCTTTCGATGAGGATTTCCCAATTCATCTGCATCAGAATCGAGAATTATGACGCCATCCTGGACGAAAAGGTTACGTGGGCTTTCCCCTACAAAGTTTCCCTGAGACTCAATCTTAAATCGTTTCAACCTAGAAGCGGTCCTTTCCGCCCTAGCACTGGGCCGAGAAGAAGTTTTGCTGCACTTAAGCCTCTCAACACACTCGCTTCATCACCTTCTCGTTCCTCCTCCATGTTCACCGAACCCAAGAAGGTCTGAACGCGCACCTGCACTTCACCTAGAAAGATAGAAGGTAGGTCCTGGATAATTCCTCCAGCTTCATGGAACAGAGATTCGATTCTATCTAATGCCTCCTGATGAGAAGAAACTGGTTTTTACTGATTCCAAAGTTTTTCTCCGAAGAGTTAGAGGTGTGGATGCCTCTGGAAGATCCCATTATGCACTACAAAACCAGAGAAAGTGGGCAAGTTTTCACTCTATCTACACCGGCAACATAAATAAGAAAGAAGACAAAATGGAAACCAGAAGAAAATACGAGACGATACCTGTAAAGAAGATGGGCAAGATTTCAGGACGAACTATATGAATGAAAAATTCAAGATCATCTCTTATGTTCAGCAGAACGATGTAATCCCGAAAAGGAAAGCTTTCTACTAGCCGTGAATTAAGGCGTGATATTCGGTCTTAATTAAACCTTATTCTACCAGCAAGTATAAGGGAAAGTCTCATGCCTGGCCGTGTGAGATAATTAGGGTTTGGTGAGAAAACGTGGAAGTACGTGTTCGAGACACACTTGCCCGCATTTTACTTTTCTGCCACCAGCACCAGGATTCGGAAGCAAAACCGGCAACATAACTTGAGAAGAAGGAGTAACGCCCCCTTCTATGGGCATAACACTCTCGGTTGTTGAAGAAATGGAAGGATTTCCTAATTCAAGCTACACAAGAAAAGAGGCAATCGGGCCCACAATGGCAAGCTTTACGGTATCAATAATCCACGTCCCACACCAAACCAGCGACAACGCCATGCCAATACCCATGCCGAGTTTACGCGAACGGCTCCATCCCAAACCAATACTACGCTAGAGGCACCATTCTAGGCCGCACAACACTTGAGGCTCCCATTCCAAGTTGACCAACGCCAGCGGCTCCATTTCAAACCGCATCACTCCTTGGCCCCATCATGTCAAACCTTCCTCGCCATGCTTTGTCGCGCCAACACCAACAAATCGCCGATCCAGCGTCATGATGTTCCCTAACCAGGCCAAGATGATGCATGGCCAGACTAAACCGACGATTCTCATCTCACCACTTCGCGGTCTACACCATAAATGGAATCTATGCAAAGCCACCAAACACGGGATCATGAACTCTCCTTACCTCTCGAAAAAGGTTAGTCGGACTTTCCTGGCCATCTTGCATGATTTACGTTTCGATTCTGTCCTTGTCTGTCACTATCTTATGCTTACCGTGCAATAATGCCCATGTTCCGAGCTAAGCGGGGGACTTAATGTTGATGGTGGTTTTTAGCTTAGGGTTAAAATCATAAAACCCTAGTCGACACACGACGTCACGTAATTTGAGTAATAATGTCTCCACTGAGTGCATTTATTGAACCCTTTAATATGTCCGCGAGAAAATTACTAGGGTACCTTTTTTTTATACTAATTGGGGTTTCGACAGGCCAAACCCTAATTCCCACGCCACTGTGCCAATGGAAAACCATGCCCGACCACATCTACCGCGCCAAGGCATGCCAACCATGCTAGCCGCACCATTGTGCCAATGGCAAACCATGCCAACCACATCTACCGCGCCAAGGCATGCCAACCATGCTAGCCGCACCATTGTACCAGTGGCAAACCATGCAAGCCACATCTACCGCGCCAAGGCATGCCAACCATGCTAGCCACACCACTGTGCCAATGGCAAACCATGTCAGCCACATCTACCGCGCCAAGGCATGCCAACCATGCTAGCCGCACCACTGTGCCAATGTCAAACCATGCCAGCCATATCTACCGCGCCAAGGCATGCCAACCATGCTAGCCGCACCACCGTGCCAATGGCAAACCATGCCGACCACATCTACCGCGCCAAGGCATGCCAACCATGCTATCACCACCACTGTGCCAATGGCAAACCATGCCAGCCACATCTACCGCGCCAAGGCATGCCAACCATGCTAGCCGCACCATGTGCCAATGGCAAACCATGCCAACCACATCTACCGCTCCAAGGCATGCCAACCATGCTAGCCGCACCATTGTGCCAATGGCAAACCATGCCAGCCACATCTACTGCGCCAAGGCATGCCAACCATGCTAGCCACACCACGTGCCAATGGCAAACCATGTCGACCACATCTACCGCGCCAAGGCATGCCAACCATGCTAAGCCGCACCAGCACCGTGCCAATGTCAAACCATGCCGACCACATCTACCGCCAAGGCATGCCAACCATGCTAGCCGCACCAGCGTGCCAATGGAAAACCATGCCGGCCACATCTACCGCGCCAAGGCATGCCAACCATGCTAGGCTGCACCACTGCAAATGGCAAACCATGCCAGCCACATCTACCGCGCCAAGGCATGCCAACCATGCTAGCCGCACCACTGTGCCAATGGCAAACCATGCCAGCCACATCTACCACCCCAAGGCATGTCAACCATGCTAGTCGCGCCAATGTGCCAATTGGCAAACCATGCCAGCCACATCTACCGCACCAAGGCATGCCAACCATGCTAGCCGCACCATCATGCCAATGGCAAACCATGCCACCACATCTACCGCGCCAAGGCATGCCAACCATGCTAGCCACACCAGCATGTGCCAATGGCAAACCATGCCGAGCCACATCTACCGCGCCAAGGCACCCTAACCATGCTAGCCACACCATGCGCCAATGGCATACCAAACTCTAGGCCCCACCATGACAAGCCAGCCGCACCTAGCCTTGTCCCTAACCATGCTAGCTGCACCATGTGCCAACGGCATGCCAAACCCTTGGCCCCACCATGCCAAACCGTCCATGCCAAACCGTAGACCCACATGTACCAATGACATGACAGCCACCTTGCCACGCCATACTGTGTTGGCCTTCCCTATGCGGCTACCAAGACAAAGGCTTGCAACAATCAACGACCATCTTTCCATCTAAGATGCAAATCTTAGCCGTCAAAGGTTGCCGAACAACGCATGGTAACCTTTGGCCCAAAAACCTAGTTTTGGCCACGCCAAACCGCTCCAAGGCATGCCATGCCACATGTGCCAATGGCATGCCAACCACCTTACCGCGCCATACCGTGCTGGCCTTCCCTATGCGGCTACCAAAACGATGGCGTGCGATGATCAACGACCACGCTTCCATCTTTGGTGCAAATCCTAGTCGTCCAAGGTTTCCAAACAACGCATGGTAACCTTTGTCCCAAAACTTGCTAGCTTCCCAAAACATGCTAGCTTCCCAAAAACGCACCAAACATTCCACCGTCCCTCTTGAATTCTTCGTGAGTTTTACTTTCGGGATGTTGTCATCTCTCTAACGAGCTCAAAACCTAAATATTCCCGCAATGGGAGATAGGAAATTCTTTTCGAACGAATGGAGGGGCGGACCATCAAAATCCGAAGTCCGTATGAGAATTCTACATCAATTCTAGTAAAGGGAGCTAATTAGGGTTTTCAGCATACTAAACCCTAATTTAGACAAAGCCGCAAGTGTTTCCCTTCCAAGCCGGACACGCCGAAGGATCCACTCCATGTCAAAGCCATGTCGGCCATCCTTTCATGCCGCAGGCTACCAAACGAAGGCTGCAACAATCAACGGCCATCTTTCCATCTAAGATGTAAATCTTAGCCGTCCAAGGTCGCCAACCAACGCATGGTAACCTTTGGCCCAACGCCAAAACTCTAGTTTTGGCCACGCCTTAACCGTGCCAAGGCATGGAGACCATGCCACATGTGCCAATGGCATGCCGTGCTAGCCACCTTGCCGCGCCTAACCCATACCATGCCGGCCTTCCCTTTACAGCTGCCAAAACGGAGGCCTGCAACAATCAACGGCCACTTTTCATCTAAGGTGCAGATCTTAGCCGTCCAAGGTTACCATCTAACGCATGGCAACCTTTGGCCCTAGTTTGGTCGCGCCTAAACAAAGCCAAAACCCCAACTTTTGGTCGCGCCTAAACTAGGCCATATTAAAGTCATACGATCATGCAATAATCAACGGTTACATGTCCTCTTAAGATGCAAAATCTCGACCGTCGAAGGTCACTACGCGAGTCTCCCAAGATAAACTTGCCAGACAACATCAAACGTGCTACATGTTTTCCACAAAAACATTCGAGACATCAATGCATGTTACAAACGGGGGGTGATCATTGGGTATTGGTTTGGCGGTTTACAGCGTGCGGCGTACACTACGCCCATTATAAGAGAGTGTCATATGGATGAAGTGGTTAGTAAACATAGGGAGTAATGGTGAAATGCTTTGTTTTATGGAACATCAATTCCAGGTGTTACCGATTACCACCTGCTCCCATTTACTCACCCGTTTTCCATTTCTTAATGAGACCAGAGTATGTTTTCACTTCGACTTGTATAAATAGGTCTTACCTATTTTCCACCGGAAAACAAGTTCAGGTCAGGAGCATACAACACTCAGAAAACATTTGCTAGCTCTCCATTTGTGAGCTTCCCACTTTCTGATACAAGTCGTAAAACAACTACTCTTCCAGAATCAACTATTCTGGTCTCAACACTTTCTTCGCTTCCCTCCCCAAAACCAACCCTTGACAATTACTCGGAACGGCCATTTCTTGGTTTAGGACGGATTTGTTCGTTGATCTCTCGAATCTAAAGTACTCCCTTGCAGTACATTGTTTAGGGTTTAAATTCGTTTCTCACCCACACACCCGAAATTACCGAAATCAGCAGAAACCGTTTTCACCCTCAAACAATCACATCGACGGTTTTGTTCGTTTCCTCTTTGGTAATGCAATCATCCTTTCCTCCACTTCGTCAATGATTTATCACATCGACGGCTTTGCGCATTTCCGCTTTGGTACTGAAACCATCCTTTCCTCCGCTTCGTCAATGATTTATCACATCGACGGATTTCGCGTTTCCTCTTTGGTACTGCAATCATCCTTTCCTCCACTTCCTCGTAGCCTTCCCTATCCTCTTCCTTGCCTTCCTAGGGTCATAATGGAGTTATTTGACGAAGTATAATTACTATCTCATCTTTCTTTGTTTGCCAGATCTTCCTCTTTCACGAAGTAATTTCTACCGAAGGTGTCATTTTCTTCATTCTCCTCTTGAGTTGATTCCGTCGTCTTCATAGACATTCTCTCCCATCTCTTTGTGAGTTGATTCTGTCGTCCTTATCGACATTCTATAACATCTCTTCGTGAGTTGATTGCGTCGTCTTTATCTTCATTCTCTCTCATCTCTTCGTGAGTTGATTTCGTCGTCTTCCCTTGTATTTCTCTGTAACTGAACCGGTTTTGTTTTGTGAATCGATTGCTTTCGCCCCTTTCCGTCATCTTCTCTTCCATTTTCTTCGCCCTTTCAAGTTGGTTTTAGCTTTGCTGGAACTATCAACTTCGCATGGATAATTGCCTCGTTTCGTCCTTGGCTGCTCGTTATCAATCATTGTGAATCAAAACCTTGATGCTCCACATGCGTAGCTTCCATCATTGACCCATATGATTGCCCTAGCCTATCTTTCGCGTCTCATCTTACCGCCTTCTTCTTTGGTCGATTACTTCTGTGAGTCATCATTCTCCTTTGTTTGCTCCTGGAGTGGCCGAATGCTTCCGCCGTCTTGTAAACTTGCCATTTTCTAATGATATTTTCGTTGGCTTACTTCGTTGGCTTTGTCCTTCCTTCTCCGTTGGCTTTGGCTTTCCTTCTTCGTTGGGGTGCTAGGGGTTGACGAAGTGAACCTTTAGTTGCTTTACTTCGTTAGCTTTCGATTTCCTCGTCACGCTTCCATTCGTCCTCACGTCTCCTTCCCTCTTCGTATTTTAGCCTTTAATTTTCACACCTCGCCTCCACTAGCAATCTCCTCAAGTCTGTTTCCCGATCATACCCTTCCTGCATTTTCCTTCTCTGCGTTCTTCTCTCTTCACTTTGCGCATCTTCCTCGTAATCTTCTCATGGTTTATTTCCTTGTTGCGGGATCTTCGTCTGAGTCGAAACGGTTATCGCTCCCGTGCTTATATCTCCTTCCAACAAGTTTCTCGTCTCCATCTCGTCATTACGTTTGTAATTTTGTTGTGTCTTCCGTCCTCCACGCTTCACAGGTCCAGCCTGCTTCTCGGATTTGTTCCTTACTCGCCTTTTCCTCCGACGGGTTGCTTTATTTGGTTCCTCCGACATCGCGTTCTCATCATCAACATCCTTTTACCCTTTCTCTCGGGTCGTTCCTTTGATATCCCTAGCTTTCATGATTTGAACAGGTTCCTCCGTGAGTTCAGCGTCTCCTTCCTTCTTTCCTTTCCGCCGGCATTCGGTGTCTTCTCCCTCTGCAACTGACGCTTTTTCTTTCATTTCTTCTCTTCGTGCCTCTAACCGCTTGCTTCTCCTCGTTGCTATCAAGTGCCTCGCTTGATCTGGTGTTCTAACCATCAACTAATCTCTGGTTCGGTATCTCCAAATCTACCTCCACTCACGGTGCAACACCCAAAGATTACTCCCTCTCCTATATTTCTAATCTTAACTATGAGTGAATCGTTTTAGATCTACCAAACCCTAGTTTAAAAAAAAAAAAAAAACTCTAGATCTCTAACTTCCATGACTTTTTAAAACAACTTCGACTCTCTCAACTCTTAGATGAGGATAAATCCCCGATCTAAGTTCCCTGTTTCTGGACGCCAAAATGTAACTACTGGAAATCCAGTAGTACACCCAAAAGAAAAGTATCCAAGATCTAAGACATGTTAAATAGTATAAACTAGAAAATCTTTATTGATGAACCAACCAAAGAAACAAAATACACGTTCTCGAATACAAGGAAACCCTAATTTCACTCTCTAAGTTTAGCTCTCCCTTCTCTCCAAAATCCGATCCCTCATGCCTAGCCCAAGGACTATTTATAGGCTAGTCAACCCTAATGGTGTACAGCTCATTTTACTTCGCTACGTTCTCGTGGAGGTGCTTTATACTTCGCCCCGGACCATTTTCCATAAAGTTTGTTCCCCTTGTTTCGTTGACAACTTTCGTTTTACGTTAGGACAATTTGTCTCTTTTCTTGCTCAATAATTTACTTACTTCGCAGTTACGTTTCTATCCAAGTAACCTTACTTCCCGTCCTTATTTCGTGGCCGATATCTTGTTGGGTATTCCAATTGATCTTTCGTAGTTCGGACTCTCCTAGTGAGTTACTTCGTCGAAAGATGTTATCTCGCACACGGCTTTTATTTAGTCGCTTAGTCAATAATGGCGACCCTGACTTGATTTGACAAGTCACTGACTAGCGTTCTCGAGGCATGGTACAAGATCTTTCGGTAGGATTCTCGCATCTTCCCTATGTCCACGTGGCGAATCGTATTTTGGTATCTACATTTTGTGCACTACACCGGCTTTCATTGGGCGCCACGTCGAGTATGGTTTTTGGTATCTACACCGACTATCCTAAAACTCGTTGAAGATAATACCACAAATGTTCAAGCAAGCCTTTTCTATGGAGGATTATATCCTATAGTGGCTGTGAATGTTGAAGAGTTGATTCCAGACAAAGATGAAGCAAGATTCGATCCAACTATCTGGGGTTTGTATAACAATGATGGAAAATATTATGCAGCCCGTAATCTATTTGAGTCAGAGATGTAGATGAACACATACAAGACGTGCCAATCTGTTTTCTGATCAGCAGGTCCAAGCCACCGGTTAAAAAAATTCACAGGTTCATCATTTGTTCTCTGAGTAATTATGGCATTCCATGCTTACATATGTCGCCTTGAATTTTATTTTTTCGATTGGGTTTGTGTTTGATTTTGTTTCAATTTCATTCGGGGTGATGCGAGATTGGCAGATTGTAATGTTTATTCAGACATGTATAAGCTCTTACGGCCTTCAATAATAATTATGTGTTTTGTTTTTTCACCTCTTGCATAAGGTGCCGGGGGCTAGGCTGCTAGCTGGCTGGTTCCTCAGCTAGTGCTGGAGTTTATTAACTAAAAGTTGAAAATTGTGTTTAAATTTGTGTCTGGCTGGTCTGGGGCATTGTTTTCTGAATAAAAATGTCTTCTTTTTGTGTTGAATTAATTTTGACGGTTAAGAAGAGAGGCAATGTTGTTTAATACTATGCGCCCTGTGTCTGAGATTCCTACTGAAGTTAGCACATCTAATGACGGTTTGTCTAATTATTA